>JAGDQP010019461.1:0-34819 GCA_022664845.1 Lepisma saccharinum
TTTGCAGTCTTCACTTTCTCAATGAAGATTTTAAAGAAAGCTGCAAAACCAAGAGACTGAAGACGGATTCTGTACCAAGCGTGTTTCCTGAATATCCAAGCTACAAGCAACTCACAAAGAAGAGAAAAAGGAGAGATTTAAGTTCATCAGTCTTCAACACTGCTACCTCAAGTTTTTATGATAACGGAAAGTACACCAGTTAGTACTTCAATATATACCAGTACCAGGGCTCGAAATTGACCGGAGCGGGGCGGAACTGTTCATCAATATTTGAAACTTTCCTGTTTTGTCTTAGTATGGTGATCATAGGTAATAAAAAGACATCATGTTAACAGGGGCAGATATATGTTTTCGTGATGGAGGACTTCCTCTGAGGTAAATTGTTGAAATAATATTATAAAAAAATATTTTTCCTTGAAGAGAGCGCACGTCACTGCACTCTGGATGCATTATTGACGAAGTTAAAGCGTTCCGTTTCGTGAAAAATTCTATTTCGAGTCCTGGCCTCTATTTAGAACAGGGTTTGTCGACGTGGGGGTCGCGACCCAGGTGGGTCACGGACTGTGTTGAAGGAGGTCGCAAGGGAGGTAAAAAATAAGTTTAAATATGATTTTGAAGGTTTAATCTAATAAGTTTCGAAGAAAGTTTTTTTTAAATTTTATTTTGCTTGCTATTTTCATAATTGCTAAAGATAAGAGCAATGTAATTCGTTGAGCAGTTTTTGGATAATATAAGTATGATATTTATCATCAAATACAGAAAATCAACTGTCATGTTTTGAAATGAAAAGCAAATATTAGACAAAATAAATTAATTGTGGGTCACAGGGTGAAAAAGTTGAGAAACGCTGATTTAGATAGCAGCGTTTTACTTCGTGATAAACATTTGATATGTATTTAGGATATTCAACCGTGAACCGCGAGGCTCTTTAATTGATAATCTTTGAGAGATTAAAACATCATTTAATACAGGAAAAACTAAAAGTAATCCTTGCTTCTTATTCCTGTTCTTGATTTTTTTTCTTTTTACTATTTTACTCACACTTTCCATATCTTGAAAAAAAGGCAGATTGAATCACAAAAATGATTTTAAAAAATAATAGATTACAATGAAAACGATTCTGCGTAAACAAAAATAATCCTCTCTAAGATGTTCGAATGATTCAAATCTAACGTTATTTAGTGAAGAACTATATTAGACCCCTAAAACTACATGTTAGAAGGTGTATGGTTCAGAGGCAGGTCCTTAACTCGAAGGTCTCTCGGCAAGATGGACCGACAATGAGTTTCCATTGCCTTCTTGATATTCTAGAAACATGAACACAGTTTAAAGAGATCCTTGACATGTACTATATTATTATTATTAATAGTAGTAGTAGTAGAAGCAGTAGTAGTAGTACATCAAGCACAGGCCATGGCTATTTCTTGTATATAGGAAATAATAAACCTACACGTTCGCAATAGGCAATTGCGAGAATAATACTACACGTTTTTAGAATTTATTGCATATAGCGTGTTATTGTGATTACTGTCAGGATAATTATTTTATTCCATTGCATCCTCCATTTAAACCGACAATTGCACTGTAAACATTATATTCATTTTTTTTATTTGGAGGTAGGCAGTTGTACATGCCATGGATTGTTTTCTCCTGCACAGTGCCTATAGAAACATTACGATTAAAAATGAGATCATAGACAAAGTAAACAAATTTAAATACTTAGAAGCATAAATTATGTAACAAGCAGAAACGAGGTCAACGAAGTAATAAGACAGGAGGAACGTCTAAAGGAATGGAAAGCCTCAGTAATAGTTTCGGTTTGTGGAAAGGCGATAATTCTGACTAATAATATTTTTTTCTAGTAAGGAACTTCCTTATCCTAAAATAAATACAAGCCCGCAACGATGTTCCGTTTAACTGGTTGCAGAACACTTTACGATTTGGGTGACATCATCAGTTTGATTAAAAGTATCCGGACACCGAAACAATTCGAAAAAATAATAAAAGACTAGGGAAATATACTTTTCTTAAACAATTCGTACTAAAAGTTAAAACTATTTTTGTTTATGCATGACTAAAAAGAAAAGCATAGGGTGTACCAATTGAAGAATTTATAAAGAGACTGTATATGAGTGAGCTCCCTCATGTTTTTCTTTTTTAAAATCATGCATAAAAATATTTTTTTACTTTTTAGTACCAATTGTTTAAGAAACGTATGTTTTTAAAATTATTTTTGTAGTACTGTGCAGTACTAGTCGTACATTGTTATTTAATTCTGTCTCTATGGCGTTATTTGTTATGGTTATATATTGTAGTCTCCCATACTACGGCACATTAATGAGTATCGTTGTCAGGTACTATCTAACAGTGAAAGCAACGCTAGAACTATAGTTTCTTCTAGAGAAATCTTTCGCGGACGGGTAGGGGTTCACGGAGGGGGAGTAATTTTTGTGTTCTTGGGGTAAGACTCCTCTTATTACACTTTGAAAATATTTCGAGGTCAGATTTAGCCAGCTTCTTTTTGTCATGGACTTGAAGTTATTATTAAAGCTTTATTGACTAAGATACACTACAGCAAATTTTATTTATCAGCATTTCTCATTGCTCGCATAATTGAAAAATATGAAAATAACGGAGAATGACTTCTGCTCACACTTGAGTTTCGTATAAAAGCCACTATGTTTGTCTTTTACTGTAGAACAATCATTCTGTGTCCTTACAGAAATCAAAATTCCATATTGCAACGGCATCATTTAATGCTTTTGAGTAGCAGAACAGCCCTTGAATACGCCTGCCATCTAGCGGCCAATTCGTGGCGACAGGCTACACACGATTTTTCGCTGATTGGACAGGTAGCTAAGATCGAGCGGGCGGTGGTCGAGGAAGAGGATGTTGGAAGGTTGTCGGCCAGGGCCCGCGATGCTATTTCACTTGGCCCTCCTCAAAATATGAAGTTTGTACTAGGTGTGACCCGCACTTAATATGTTAAGTTTCAGTACGTTATATGAATGTATTAAATACATTGAACTTACAGGTAAGCTTTGGAGCTGCTATTTAGACCCTATATAGAACAGAACGCCTTTCAAGAAACTGAGAAACGAAATAAGCTACGTCCCATGAGAAGCAAAGTATTATAGCAAAATTCCGCATATACTTTTGCGCCCCTTTTGTCTCGGGGATTCTCAAGTTGGCACCACAAACTCAGCTGAGAGAGCATGAGGTAGAAAAGGATTTATTTTCAAACATCATCCACTCAGGAACAGTTGCTGCGCACATCACTGATATTTCGAGAAATATAAAAGAGTAGCTAATTTTATTGTAATTTCTATAGCAATAAACGATAGAACTGATATAAATAATGGCACAACTTACTACGTTTATTCGAAGTGTGGACAAAGACTCGATTGTAAATTAGGAACTTCCAGATGTGGTACCGGTACCTATAAAAGACACTATCACAGCAAATGATATTTTCGTATCTTTCGACCAGATATGGTGGATGTTAGATCGTCCATTTTCGCGTCAAAATGGACAAAACTTAGTGTTTTACGCTTGTTGTCGGTGTCCGACCCGTTTTTTATTTACGTATCGCACTGTGCATATAATAGCAAATAATGTACAACGTAAGTCCCCATTCATTCAGCCAATCAGAGTCGAGTCATTGCACAAATCCTGCTCTTCGAACAATTCAAATAAGACGGCATTGATTTGTGCAATTAAAATCACGGGGCATTTGACTTTTTGAACTTTCATAGAACATAAACCTAAAATAGTGCGTCAAAAAACCTAAAAGAAAAAAAATCATTTTTAATTTTCTCAACGGATACTATCAATAACACTATTACTTAATATTATAAGAGCGGAAATATATAATTGACTAAGCAACAAAATCTTCTTTATACGAAAAACTAGTTTTTCTGAAAGAAAAGAACATTAAAATTACTCTGTTCCCTCATTTAAATGGTATTATTTTTTATTACTTCGAGGTCAACTATCGTCGTCCGTTACATATCGTCGCCAATTTTACAATACCGCCTAACAGTCATTTTGGGCGAAAATAACTTCTCCATGTTTTGACTCGCATTCTGTCAAGGCAGCTATCCCCGAAAAAGTTCTTAGTTTCCTTACAATATAGTGGTGTAATACCGACAAGAGTAGTACCGCATTATAATATAGAACACGTTAAAAAAAAACAACTCAGAATTGACATTTGTGTTTCTTAACCCATTATACATTTCAACTCTTCAATTATATGAATCGTCGTGGTTAAGGTGGTAGCGCGTCTCACTACAAATCCATCAGCACGGGTTCAAATCCCGGCGAGGACGGTGGGTATTTTTTTAAATCGTGCTCTCATGTCTGGCGCTCTGAGGTGCACTCAGTCCCCTATCAAATTGAGTACCAGAGTGTCGTTGGTACTCGTGGGCACCCTGGGAAGGTAAAGGCGGTCGAGCGTAAGACTGACCACCTCACTTCGTACCGTAGGTCGAGAATATGTGGAGGGCTGCCTCCACATCCCCCATACGCCATTCACGGCGCGTGCGTATCGCACACGATACACCTGGTAAAGCTGATTCAGGCTATTTCTTGCGACTTTTCCTTTAGCCGTGAACTAAATATTATTGGGGATGCCCTGGCTCAATGCTAGAGCGCAGACTTTTGGTCTGGTGCTAGAGGTTGTCGGTTCGATCTCTGCTCATGCCATGATAGCTCTGTGGTGGACAAAAACCGTGTGGGTGGGATTTTTTGGAGTTCTCCTGTTTCCTCCCACTTTCTTCATTCTCATCATCACTCATCCAGCCTGAGCCAAAACCTGTTTCTATGGCTGGAATTAGGACTGTTCAATTTCTCCAAATGCAGTTCAAAATTCGAAATAGTCAGAAGACCACGCAGGTTGTGGCCGTTTTTTTTATTTCTTTCTTTGCAAGATGCGATTTCTTTCATTTCTTTTGCAGGAAACACACGGAAGGGATTTTATTTTTGTGCGTCTGGCCTTGTAGACAACAGACAGATTTTCGCTGAAGACAAGACACGAAAGAAGTAAGGAAGGAGAAAGCAGCCCGTGGCCCTAAAATTCCCCTATTATGATATTATGATATATGATATAAAAGAGCACTTACAAATTGTATGTTAGGTCTAGTTTCATAAATGAAGTATAAAAAGACATATACAACTTATTCAATTTCACAGTTTACTGAAGCATTTAAAAACTTCTTTTTTGTAGCGTAAAAATTGAATAAAATACCCGTATAACTCCTTAGTTTGAACACCTCTTTCAAAAATATAAATTACTCTACGCATATTAAAATATCAGGATCTAATACTCCAATTAGTTGTCTAAATAAAGATGTAAAGAAGTTTTCAAGAATTTACAGTCGAAAATTTTAATTTTGGCATTAATTTTTCACTTACGGATTACTGTGCATTGTGTTGCTATATTCATGCTTCGGACTAAATGAACTAAAGGAATTCATTTGACTTAGTCTTTCAAAGAACCAATTCCCGAAAAACTGGTCTTTCAAACGAATTGAACTTCTAATCTCTATAGCTGTTTCCCAAAACTCCAACCGTCTTTGCCGGCCAGGTGACCGAGCGATCTACGGCGGTAGGCCATCGGTTCGAAGGTCCCTTGTTCGAGTCCCGGCAGGGGCATAGGTGTGGATTTTAACAGCTAAAGGCGAATCGTGACGGGCCGAAGTCCAAAGTTACTAGACTGGCCCATACAAAAATAAAGTTTACAAAAGTTTTCGAACCGTCTTTGCCGTTTAAACCCTCCCTGGTAGGTTGCACTTTTCGTAACAGTCAATTTCTAATTTACCTTCTCCCCTTCCTACTGTCTAGCATGGAGAAAGACGTAGTTCTGTGTCAACTGTTATGTACTTACTCCTATGCTAAATATCTTTACTTTTAAATGTGTAAAGTGATACGCAAATCCTTATTTTAAACAACGAAATGTGGTCACAGGATGAAAAATTAGATAAGCGTTGCATTAGAATATACGATTGTAAAAAATTAAAGAAAAAAGTCTAAACGGGACTAATAATGTATGGCTTAATCCAGCTGTTTATTTAAGTGGATGATGTTGATTTAATAGTGCACTATAGTGTGTAGATGTACTGCAAAGTGACACTGATACACTCACTTGCAAAAAGATAAGCCTACAGCTGAACTTACAAACCTATCGATGCTTCAAAGCGCGTTTTTAACCAAATTTGGCAGGGACGTAGGTTACATCAGGAAACCACCAGAAAGCATGATTAAAAGTGATTTCGTCCATAAAGACAGAAGCAGTGGTCAAAAGTTTGTTTCATAAGAATAAGCATTTACAGTGTGATCTACGTAGGAAAACACACGTTTATTAATAAAATGTTTATAATAATGGAAAACAAATACACATTAATGGATATTGCGTAAATGTACTATCTTTTAGGGGGTATGTTCGTCATGGCCATCTTGAATCTTTCTAGATTTTTTTTTTAAAAAAAGGAAGGGGGTCATGTAGCGTATCTATCTGGGCCAGAATTGTACCAGAAATACATTGGTGAAGTCAGTTTTGTCGTAAATTTGTTTTTGAGATAGAGATAATAAGATGTGACATTAGCATGGGTCATTGATAGAAAAGTCCAGAAATACTCTGTTACTATTGAAACAATGCAAGGAATGAAAACCCAATGCACAAGTAATTAGTATTGGGAGCCACCTACACAGTACTCATTACTTGTGCATTGGGTATTCACTTCTTGCATTGTTTCAAAAATAACAAAACACTTCTGGACTTTTCAATCAACTACGCATACTAATGTATCATCTCATTATCTCTCTCATAAAATAAATTAGTGGCAAAACTGACTTCACCAATGTATTTATGGTACAATTCTGGCCCATATTGGTATGCTACATGACCCCCTTCCTTTTTTTAAAAAATCTGAAAAGATTCAAGATGGCCATGACGTCACTTGTCTTGTTAGAGAAAACAAAATGTTATTAGAAGCCGAAAAAACAACGGAAGAAGGCAACAGAAATATGAACATTAAGAATGACATCTTGAGGAAAATAAACAAGTTTAAATATTTAGAAGCACATATAAAAACGGATACGAGGCCATGAAATAAATAAAAAGTCACCAAGCATCGGATAACGCATGTTTCTATTCAGCCTAGAAGTTCCTAACCTCGCTATTATAATCAAAGGAAGTTGAAATTGGCGATATACAAAGACGTTATTCTACGGGAAATACTTTAAGGTTTCGAAAGTTGGAATATAACAATGGAAAATGAACATAACTACGACTGTTAGAAAAGAATGTATTGAGAAAAATATTCGGACCGAAACAGGATGAGAAGAGTAGAGAAGACTGCATAACGAAGAATTCAACAGACTGTACGATTCACTCGATATTATAAGAGTGATCAATACGACCACTGAGATGGGTAAGTCGTGTTGCTCGGGTGGAGGAAAACCAAAGATCGTGGTTCGGAAGCTGGAGGAAAAGAGGACCTTTGGAAGACCGGAACGTTGTTTGGAGGAAAATATACGAAGGGATCTTCGAGATGTCGGTGTTTGTTGTGAAAACTGGCTTGATGTTACCCAGGAGAGAATCCAATAGCGAACATGGATCTATAAGCTATAGAGTTCAGTGGGTAAACAACTATTAACTATTTTGTTAATTTCTTTGTATACATTTGAATTGTGGAGACTCTGCGGTCTATGGGTTGGCAATGGAGAAAGGATAGAGATTGAAATTCTGCTCACAGCGTATTTTCTTAAACCACTGTATTCTTTATACGCTTTTAGAAACAATACTTAAAATAATAAAATGTATGCAATTAATCTTCTCACGGTGAAGTCTCCAACGATGGGCTAAAGTGGTTTCCTGAATTGGTAAACAAATCAAATAATCTATAAGGCAAACAAATGACCAATGACTTCTTATTTTTCGTAGTGACGACACATCAACTGATTACGGCTGATTTTTAATTAATTATTATCTACAAGATTTAAAGGTCAATAAGTGCCTATTTTGTAATATATCTTTATGTAAAAGATCCTGCAGCATCAGTTTATGGTTCTCAGCTAATAGTCAGCTTATGGTTCTCTGATACACATCTTCTATATCGGACTGGTACTCTCCTCAGTTAAAAAGGCAAATCCTTCTGCACTAGGTTACGGTTAAGCTTTAGATACGCTCCGCAACTAGTACGTATTGTCCTAACCTACTTGTTAGAATTAAATATTATCATTTCAATCTTATTTATTGCAAAGTCTATGGAAAAAATTAGACTGTGTATCCAGTTTCAATTTACGGGTTGTAATCTTATCCTGAACTACTAGCACCCGCCAGAAAAATGTGCAATTTATTTAGCAAAATGTTAGAAAACAATCAATATAATGAGTTTGAGAGTACGGATCAATTTGAAAAAAAAAAAAAAAAAAAACAAGAACCGAGTTTTATATTTCATTTGTACTCCTTTCATTGCCTTTTGATTTTCGTTTCTTTTATCCGTCCATTTTTGTTTCCCTTTCTTTCCCGCTTTGTTCATTAAATTTCAATCAATTTCATTTCATTATGTATCTCACATTTAATGTATATTTGTATTTAGTAATTGAGTTAATCTTTTGTTTGCGAGTACTTGAAATTGAATGCCGTGTATGGCTTTTAGGCAACTGTGTCTCAGATTGATTTGTGAGTACATGTTTTTTTATATCCATGGAGCACTGTACTTGGACATAACTCATTGGACTCACATAAACAAATAAATAAGATTGTCACTTGGGTTTTAAAATGTCTTCTTGTATGTGAAGGACCTTAAGAACTATATTTATATATGTTCTGTTTTAAGGCTGTGCAACATATGGATTGCGTATAAGCGAAGTATATTTCAAGCTAGATCTTCTACAAGCGAAACAAAGATCTTTCAACAATATATCGTTCCTGAAATCTTTGCTAACTCTAATAATAAATAAATCCTAGACTTTTGTAAGCTTCATTAGCTACTACTTTAACTATTGAGAAAAAGTTAACTTATAATGGAACACTACGCCCACATCTTTCAGTAAATTGAGTTACTCCAAACCAACAACACCGATAAGTGAAATTATTAGAATTGCCCATCTCTTAAATGGCATTAATTTCTATTTATCCACGTTCATCTCTAGGGCTAACTTCTGGTGACAGTCCTTTAATGACATTATTTACATTTGAACGTATTTTAAGTCATTTCCAAATAGCAGTTTCCGTGAATTACTACTGAAGAGTGTTCTGATAAAGCTGAACATAGTAAAGGTCTTTAATAAATAGTAAGTATAGAAGCGGTCCGAGGTTCTACCCTTGAGGAACTCCTGAAAACGTATTAAATTATTAAGAAACATGCTCTTTACAACAACAACAAAAATAGTTCTGGTTAAATAGGTAGGAAGAAAAGAAATTGATCATTGAATAACTTGAATTGTAAGTAGGTAGTTTGCAAAATAGTATGCCGTTGCACAGCATCAAAAGCTTTACTGAAGTTGGTGGAAATGACGTCTACCTGTCGAACATTTTTACAGAAAATACTTTGAAATACTAAACTTAGCTAAATTGGTAAATGTCGATTTCTTTTGTAAGAAATCGTGTTGGTGTGTTGAAAGCTACACAGTAAAAAATAGCTGTGTTGTTTCAACACAATGCGGTGTCCCAGCGTGACTACCACTTTTGTGTGTTAAATCAACACAACACACGGTGTTGATTTCGGTACTGGGAGAAAATAAAAGTTACGGCTACAGCTAGATTTGAACATGGTTTTCTCAGTTAGAAGTACAGCGTCTTACCGACTTCGCTAAATCGTCGCATGGAAAGAGCACTAGATTGAAACAATATAGAGGATAGAAAAATGTTTCTGAATCCTAAACACAAACGAAGCTACTCTCACGACTTATGCCATGATTTAATTACTTTTCTATTGGTTAATTAGGGATCTTCATCCCCATTAATTGAGAAAATGTTCCATTTCTATGATAGCAAGCTCAGCATTTGACATGTTACGATAAGAAAGCAGTAATGCTGCTCATGTGTTTGGCTGTCGCCATCTTGGTTGCTTTCATAGAAATAGAACATTCTCAATGAATGGGAATTCTGGTTCTCTATTGACAAATAGGAAGTGATTAAACCATGGGATAAGTCGTGCAAGTAACTTAGTTTGTCGTGGGGGTTCAGCAAATATGTTATATTTGATACTCTACACTGTTTATATGTATGGTGTAGTAGTTTAATTCAAATGTTGTTCACTAAATATCGTTTGCATCTAGTGCCTTTTCTGTCTGACGATTTAGCGAAGTCGGTAAGACGCTCGACTTCTAACTGAGCAACCTATGTTCAAGTCTCACTGTAGCCGTAACGGTTTTTTTCACAGTACCGAAATCAACACCGTAAGTTGTGTTGATTTAACACACAAAAGTGGTAGTCACGCTGGGACACCGCATTGTGTTGAATTAACACAGCTATTTTTTGCAGTGTATGGGAGCCACAAATAAAAATTTACAAAAGAATGTTTCTAAACTTTTTCTTGAAAAACATTTTTTTAAAATGTCATTTTCATTGCGGGGAAAGTGTCCAGTTTGTCAACTGTCCTTTATTTCCATGAAAAAGTGTACCTTCCACTCAAGTCATTACTTTGATATTCTGTACATGAAGAGTGCATTATGTTGCAATTTATCATTACTCATGATAATAATCATTCCCAATTAAATTGAGTTTTAAAGCTGAATTCCTTGTAGCTGTTATTTCATCCAGTAAAGTACCACATTCTTTTCTTCGTCTCCCTGTATTTATTCACGTTGTGCCCCTTCTTATTACCCATCTATAACCTCTCAATGTTTGGTCTCCTGTGTGGTCCGTGAAAAATGTCTGTTCCATCAACCTGAAATATTGAACTCTTTGATGCCTATTTATCAGGTGCCAGAAGAAAATTTTTTGACAGAGGGAAGAGACATGATCCACATGCTTCTTGGGGGATGAGGAAGCAGAAATAGGGAAGATTGACTCAACAAGACACAAGGTTTGCGAGAAAGAAATGTTGCCAACCTGCGATTCCGAATAAGTTACCAAACTTTATCTCTGTGTTTAAAAGAGAAAGTAAAGGAGAAAAATATAAGCTGTGTAACCTTGTCACTTTTCATAGTGCTGTCAATTCATCTAGAGTTTTGTTGTGTAGAGAGGATCGTTTTCGTGTTACTTTTTTTTTTCTAGAATTTTTGTGTTCGGTGTGTGCGTATACGTACGTACATATCTAATGACAGACATTACAAATAGTAAATCTGCCGCAGAAATGTAGATTTTCTGGCTAAACATCATAATTCATGTCTCTGTTTTATATAACTTTCACATCAGACAGGCTTATGTACGATCCATAGAGCAAATTTTGAACCAGTCTACTACTGCTGTGTAGAAACCATTTTGAAGAGACTTATAATTGGAGAAAGTTCTGTTCTGTAATGTAAAGAAAGTTACCAAAATTTATAAAAGACGTTATTACAGATATTTAACAAAATTACTTCAAGATTATAAACGAAGAGAGTAAGCAGAACCTCTAGTAAAGAGGGTCAAGACATTCGATGGATTGCCGTCAGGGAATAAATTCAAAATTAGTAATGCCTGAAGCTTAAGCACAAGATCTTTCAAGTCAAGTTTCAGCAAAATTTTATTGTAACTCCACTAGTACCTGAGAGATAATAACTTTCTATTTTTTATACTGTAAAATTTAGTTGTATTAACGGTAGTAGTTGTAGTAGCTTCTACATTCGTCTGCGAATCTGTCATATGTTAGGTTAATTTACGTCTCTGGCATCAATTGATATTCCATACAACGTACTTTATAAATCTTCATTTTTTAAATCCTCCTTTTTGGACCTTCATTTATCCAATTTTGTGGGGTAGTTATCGTATATTTACCATTCTTTGGTCCAAGACAACTAACACAGTGCTGGTTGAGAAAGAGGGCTTAATCAAAATGATCAGACTGATTGGTCTCGGCGACCCAATGATCAAATCTTGACCCCATTGACCCGGTGGCCCAGTTTTGACCCGATCACGGTTACCTAGTTTAGTTCTTATTGTTTCATTCAATCAATATTGTTATCTGTAAGATTCCTTGAGAAGTGAGCTTAACGTACGGGAGCATCATTTTTGAGAGATTTAAAAGATTTTAATGCTTTTATCCTATTTAATACTTCAAGCACAAATTTATTTCATAATAGCCTTTCCAATAACATCCGCAATAACATTTCCGTTCTTTCTGGGAATATGAGACCATTTCCATTACTTATTAAGTGGTTAAGAACTTTTCAGCGTCGTATTTTTCGTGCTCTGAGGGGTTAAAAACCTCGGTCAACTCCCCCTGAAAAAACTACTGTTCAAATGTAACAGTGTATAATAAGACAATAATGAAATCTCTGCTTTATCCCTCGGATCACAGGGTCACGAACACTGACTCGGGCCGAAATTTGAACCAAATGACCCGATTTACGCGGCGAAACTATTCCATCTCTGTTCCGGATGCTTGCTGAGGGACGGGCTTAGGACATTATCGGTATTGCATATAAATGTAACTCAAAGAAAGTAAACGTGTATACATTCACAAGGTGTATGCAGATAAAAGGGTGTAATACTGTCGTTCCGATCTCTCTTATTTTGAGTGAAATAATCCCGTAAACGCTTATTTCTTTTCTGAAAGTTAGAAACACTGATTTCTTGACAGATTCAGCGTACGAGCAATAGTACGATCTCGTTCCGGAGGATGGACTTGGGACAAGGAGGAGATTAGCAGCAGAGTCGAGCAGGTATCCGGTAGAATGGAACACCAGACCAGCTGCCGGACTCTTTCTCTACCTGTTGATCACACGTGGAGGACGACGATCATGTGACATATTCGTTCGTGAGTAGAAAATTTTATCTTCAGGTCCCATCTTAGTAGTTTTTTTCTGTTCTCTTCTTCTTTCAAGAGGAGTTTGAAGACGTTTCGGACTTTCAAAGTTAGCCAACGAGGCTATAAGAGCGATTGTCATGCGGCATACTATGATCTTTTTTTCATGCATAGTAGATCCTCGAATTTCCCGTCATGCTCTGTGCTACAACTGCGAGCTTCGCGGCAGAATAATGACAACGTTTCTGAAATATATTTGATAAGTCTCTGGAGCGAATCATGACTAATAACATCATGCTTCTCTTTTGATTAATTATTGAAATAAAGATGAAACACAAATATGATTAGGAAAAAAATATTAATATTATGTTTTTTTAAACAAACCTAATGAAAAAGTATATTTTCGTAGTGGATCCTCAAAAAATTTGTGATCCTCTTTTCTTTCTGTCTTGCCTGTCTGCCGGCATGTCTCAACGTCAAAAACGCAGGCCAGCGCCTGAAAAACGCACATATAAACTAACTTCAGATTTGAATTAAGAGACGCTCATTTAGTAACCAGCCCGTCGCTTTTGATTTAGTGACCTACAACTGGCAGGTCCTCTCCAATTAGTTAGCTTCATTCATAACATTTAGATATTTGTTAAATAAGGGTCTCACTGGAAGACTAATTGAATTGTATTTGTAATCATTAGTGACTGATATTCAGAACTTTGGTATTCGGAATCGAATTTCACTCTCTTCTCAAAAGAAACATTTCTTTGAATAGTGTCTTTATTTATTTTAAATGCTTCTTTTGGGTAGGCATTGTCTCAATGTAATTTATCACGTGCTAAAAGTGGATAAAATATCTATATCTTATGATTTGAAGAAAAACACCTGTTTGAAGAATTGAAAAACGGGAATTCTAAATGGAATGCATACCAACCATGGAAGAATTAAAATAGAAGGAGACGCCCAAACGTACCCCTACTTCGAAAATAAATTGAAGCCGAAAATGACCGCCGCCCCGGTTGTACGTATCACGGTCCGCCATATTGCGTATGGAATAAAATTGAAGTATTGCATTCACAGACATACAATTAATCAGATTATTCTTTGTGCTTTTCTGTGATTTTTAAAATGGTAATTAGTTGTGTCGCTTTTGGATGCATAAACAGATACAATAAGAAGGGTCACACTTCACAGGTGAGTGTTAGAGAAAACTTCTGTCGAAATATAAAATGTTGATATAAATTGATAGCATGGAGACAATTAAAAGTGTTTTTCTATCCTTTTCATTATGCCGTCAATATGTTAATTCGAGAATTTAAAGAGAAGGATTACTGTTCTAATTTTTCTCATAGATTTTAAGTAATTACAAGAAAACTGACTAAAGGAAATGTCAGTAGTATTCATTATATTTCATGCACTTTGGGGAATTGGTTTTCGTTATGCAGCTTTCGATGTTCACTGGAAGTTTTGGTTACCCTTTATGTTGAGCTATACAATATTTTATAAGCACTGACAAAGTATATGTGTGTGTTTGTATTATTTAACCATAATACCATATCTTCACGTGTAAATTAAATGTGATTACAATTCAATAATGTGATTTATAAGGTGACTGTATCAATATTTGACCAAATAAGGAAAATTTCAACTCTAAGCAAGAACTGACGTTTATGTAATAGAAATAATATACGAAACTAATCCTAAAACCATGCAGAATAAGTCAAAGAAAAAGCGGCTCGCATTTATTTCATTTAACACAACAGACAAATATATTGCTGAAGGTGTAGTTGCACCAGTAGTTGAACAGTTGTAGTAACCAATTGTGAACTACGGTTGTTGCAGTGTAGATCATTGATTCTGTTTACTCTAGGTTGTTCCTTGAACAACGAAGAAATGCAATAATTAATTATTTCACTGTACCTTCTACTCGATATGCACGGATATATTGTATTACTTATACTTCTGTCCTCTTATTGTGGGCTCTGCTCTCTTCCAGATGCCCTTTACACTTTTTATTTGATTTTGGGGGTACTGTATTTCCTAATTGCACAGCATTTGGGGACTACACTATTAAACCTTATGGAAGTATAAAACGTACTGTGTTTACTACTATATCCAATATAAACTATTATTAGTGTTTGTCTCCCTTATTAGTCAACCACTGGCGACTGGTCCATTACTGGTACGGTCATCATGTAGCTTCGCATGTCATAGACCAGATAAATGAGAAACTAAATTGTAACAAATCTTTTCGGAATGAACACCGGAACATATTTAACACTTAAAGCTTTCTGAATCTTAGAAGCACTGTTATAAACATATGTATCCAGTATGTTAGTATGTTTACATGGTGCAAGGGGTAAATTGTAATTTATGGTAGTCAAGAAATGTAAAAATTATAGCTATGGAGCTATTTAGATTCACTTGTGGTTGGGCAGACACATGGAGTCTGTTAAACGTCTAATAATAAATATAAAGTGACTAACCCATTTTCGCTGCTTCGACATTATGTCTACTATAATCTGTACGTTTTAGATACCTGAAATATCTTCTAGCATGACAAAAGCTAATTTCAAGTGTGCAAGTGACCAATCGATGGTGTCACAGATTCCTTGAATCGATTTCATTGCATTGATCACAATGTACTTATCCATGCGCTGCGAAGGTCATTGCGAGCGGCCATTAAGGATTGCTCGGCTCCCATATTTAAGAGGCTATCCCTTCTCGCACGTCTCGATAAAGTCGATATCGCACGGGAGGAAATTCATGCACACACACAAAATAATGCCAAGTAAGCGAAGGTGGGTTAATTAAAGCCAGATTATGAATCATGTATTGCATCTTGCTATCGCCTTATCGGACACATTCTAATTCCTGCCCTTCTGCTACCTAAAGAGTTCCCTCTACTTCACTGGTCTTTCTGCTTTATTCTCCACTAATTCGAGACGGCAATGCTTACATTTTTCAATATTAACGAATTCCAAAAATTTTACCTAGTAGTTTACCCCTCTACGGAATTTAATCTGGGATTAATAACTAATTTATCTAAGTTACAGTATAGGCATTATTTTTCTGGTTTAGATTTTTTTAATGATGTATATATATACACAAGTTAAACCTACGTATAATGAGGATAATGCAAGTAATAGATGAAGGAAAATTTAAAAGGACTGGGAAGGCCTCTGGACAAGGTGAATCAATGGTGATTTGTCATTACCTTCCTCTGGATCAGAAGTGAAGAAAAAAAGAGGAACATTCACGCCCTGAACAGATTTTGAACTCATAAAGCTGTGTCCGCCGCGTTCGCAGAAGAATTCCTTAATGAGCACATCTACCTATGTGACCAGGGGTCTTACGCAGATGTCAATATTTTTCATTGTGCAGTGTTTATTCTGCTAGATTTTTTTCATTCAACCGCACCTGGAGTTAATTTAAACGTTGCCTAAAAAACAAATGTAAGTATAATAACATATGATATAGATTTCATATAAATTTTATCTGTATGGTGTACATAAAACAATAGGGATTTCGTGGTTTTCTTCCATACGCAAGATGGCGGATGGCCGCACTTGACGATTGACGGGAGCTCATTTTCTGCTTCAAAATTTGACAGCTTGGGCGTCTCCTTCTAATCTAATTCCTCCAAGATACCAACCTGAATAAAAGTAATGGAATTATTAATAAATGAATGATTACTTTTAACCTTTAAATGTTACTCGTTCCAATGTCAGTAAAGCCATATTTCTGATTAATCAATTTCTGTAGGGAATAAGAAATTTAGATTATGTTTAAAAGTCAATATTGCCAAGACAGAAAAGCAGAACTTATTTAAATAGCACGTGTTTCGAAATGATTGGTTTATGAAATAATATTCATACTTTAACAGGAATATTTCGCTGATAGATTAGTGTTTGATTTCTATGTTATTTCGTATCTAACGACTGTTTTCTATAATCTAGCGTCGCTACTTTAGGCTATCGATTTTATCAATGTACTGAATGTTCTTTTATTATAAGAGTGACTATGATCCTTATTATTTTATACTTCTGGTAACTGCAAACTTAAGCCTTACCCTCTGAATAGTACGAGGGTCATTTTTTTCAACATCCTGTGAGATGTAAAGAGATAAATAAGAGTAACACAAGAATGTCAAGATACGTAAAATGTTACGTTAATACCTCTGCTACTTTCCACGAAGTTTGACTCTGATTCATCCACTGGTTTAAACGGAGTACCAGTTTTTGTACCCCCTCCTAGAAGAAAGTTTCCGCCCAACTGGTAAGCCTCATCGGCTTCGTTCTTCTCGAAAGCTTCGACACCGTTCCTGTACAGAGCAGACTCTTATGAACTGCTTTTTGTACATAACACACACCCACATCGATGAATTTCGGACACTTCCAGTTCTTCAACATTCATCATACAGTAAAGTCGAAGATCCTCCAACAGCGGAGTTCGCTCTCTCAATTGACTCCTTCAAGCTGATGGGATCGACACGGCCGAAAGTCATCAGAGAGTGAGTGTTGTGTACAAAAATCAATTAATGGGAGTCTGCTTTGTACAGGAACGATGTCGAATCTTTCGAGAAGAACGAAGTTATGTTCATGATGAGGCTTACTACTTAGGCGGGAACTTTCTTCGAGGAGTGGGTACAAAAAATGGTCCTCCATTTAGACCAGTGGGTGAATCAGAGTGAAACTTCGTAAAGAAGTAGCAGAGGTATTGACGTACATTTTTCATATCTTGACATTCTTGTGTTACTCTCTTTACATCTCACAGGAAATTGAAATAAATAGCTCTTGTATATAATATACCGCACCACTTCCAAATATTGTTACCTCCGTGTCCTTATTTCAGTGACCTCACAAACTATATATGAACAAAACCCAACTACATCAATATCAGGGCCGGATTTATACGTTTAGGCGCCCTAGACCCATGACTTCCAGCACTCTTCCACCCTTACCCCTTCCGTCCTTTTTTCCTTCCTACCTCACATTATGACAAATGACTCTCCTCCATCTTCTAGGCATTAATAATATTAACGAGATAATAATTATTTAACGCTGGTAATGTGGTTAATTTCCAAATACTTTTCAATAATATCATAACAATAAAATAATTTCATTAAATACAATGAGCAATTTTAATTAAATTACTTGTTGAAAATATGTTAATTACACTGAACAAGAAGGTAATAGAAACTATTTTCCAATTTTTATTACTTACAATATTGTTATTACATTTCGTTCACGGCTTTTATGCAGCTTTAAGAAGGATCCTAGCTTAAGCCATTCTTACATTGGATTCTACTTTTTCTAACATCACAAATGGCAGATTGGAGTTTCGTGATAGATTTACAATTTTAACAATTACAAACTCTGGAATTTCCTTAATACTTTTATAAAGCTTTTAAGAAGAAAAAATCTTTAAAAAATCTAAAAGTTAACAATTCCAATCACAATACAAAACACTAAAATTTCCTAAATACATTTATAAAGTATTCTAGAGGAAAACATTTAAAAAAATAAGACTTACAATACAAAATTTTAAAGTTTTCTAAATATATTTATAAATTTAAAAAAAATATCTAAATATTAACAATTGCAATACAAAACACAAAAAGTTTCTAAATACTTATAAAGTTTAAAAAATTATAAATTATAATTACATTACAAAACACAAAGCACACAAGACACATACAAAAACACTTGAAAGTAAATTAAAGAATGGCAAAGTCATCATATTTTGTTCTCGCTATTTAGCATTTATTGATTCATCCTCTTTGCCATTTCTCTTTCTGTAGGGAAAAGGAAACGTAGATTAACAGAATTGAACCCTGCTATGTACCGATACTTGTTAGTCAGTATATCGGTCCACTCGCCAATACGTCGCCTCTAAGAACTAGTAAGTTAAAAG
Source organism: Lepisma saccharinum (assembly GCA_022664845.1). Classification (NCBI taxonomy): domain Eukaryota; kingdom Metazoa; phylum Arthropoda; class Insecta; order Zygentoma; family Lepismatidae; genus Lepisma; species Lepisma saccharinum. Next base: position 18,804 of record JAGDQP010019461.1, read on the forward strand.
TTAAAAAAGTCTCTAGGAATGGACAAAAGCGACACTAGAATTTATTAGCTCCGTTGAATACGTGGGCAGCTTTTTGAATTTTAAACACTATCTCCGGGAATATTTATCTCCTGAAGAAATAAAGTCAAGTTGGGAAGAAAATGTTTCTTTTGTCGTAAAATCCACGTTAAGATATATTTAAAATTTGTAAGGTCTTTAAATCCATCTTTGGATCAGACCAGGATAGGGGAAGAGAGGGTAGCGGCCGGTATCTTAGTTAAGGTACCATTCTGACGCTTGTCTGATGAAACTGAAGGAAACTAAAAGGAAATGCAAGTCGGGACGTTTGGCAGAAGGATTCGAACGAACGGTACCTACCCATTGCGGACCCGAAAAGACATTTAGTTTTCCTCATATACAAAAAAGTAGTCTTGGTGCTGATCTTGTTTTGCTTATCACTAGAAACGATATAGTTTCGCTACTTTTCAAGATGTGAAAGTGTTTCTAGGCTATACTTAGATAATATTTCTGAAGACGACATTGGCACGAATTTTTTGATACTACACGAGGAAATGATAATGAATATCAATAAGTATTATGTTTTTTCTTTAAAAAAATATATCAAATGTTCGATATCTTTTTACTGCTAACTGGAAAACAAGAACCATTCCTCCCTCGAACAAGCGCGGAATGCACTCCTGGTTCATAAAATCAAGTAATAACAAAATTAGTATATTTCATGAAGACATTATAATAATTTCTAAAATAGTAATTTTGACAAACCGGTAGTAAAATTGATATTAGCTACATTCACTAACCATATTTATGACGACCAGTACTTGGCCAATGGGCAATATATCTACAATTTTTTGTGATTACACCGTTCTTGTTTGCCTATTATTAAAACATCACCGCACTCACTTTGGCCAAAAATAAGAAACGACGTACTTCTCGATTTCTAAGCTAACGATTGTAATTTGCGCTAATTGAACTAAATCAGTCTGATATTTTATTTCTTTTTCCTCTTTTGGCAGCGTCCAGCTCTAAAGTAGGCATTAATCAAGATACGTTTACAGAAAATTCTTTCGAGCTTCGGCGTGAGGAATTATCTCTAAAATGTTCTGTTTAATATTTTCTCAAAATATTGTATACGTCGGATTCACACGATGTCATTTGAAACATGACAAAGAAAGAAGTGTTTGAATACTGGGTCCAATTGATTCAGACTACGAAATGTTCCCCCGACTGTTTCAGGTCTTTCTTTTATTCTTTGCTATCACAGCGGGGGTGGGAGATCGGTGTTAGGTCTCTTTACACGAAGCCACCATGGTCGCATCACCAGAAAGTTTGGTGGCGCTTCTCGTTTTATGTCCCTTTACACAAGAAGCCACCATGGTCGCGCCACCACCTCCAGTTCGAAAATGGAGCTGGAATTAGCAGCTACTCCTCTGTTCACACGTTTACGTAAACGCCGAAAGTAGAGAAAAAGTAAATTTTGGGTGCATCCATTATTATAAGATCGATCAACGAAAGGAATATTCTACATGCTAGGAGACTTTTGTAATAGTTTTGCAACCTACCAGTGATGATGTACCGTCATACCAAATTTCGTTTTTCTCGCTTCAGCCGTTTAGGCTGTGTATTCTTTGAAAAATTCATTTAGGCGGCTATTTTGGATCAAAGATGGCGACTTTTTTCACAATGTTGTAATATTTTCCTAAATTACTCTTGATAACACGTCTTTATGCCAAATTTCGTATCTCCAGCTTAAACGGTGTTGAAAATGAATTTTTGGGGTCCGCCACTTTAAATCCAAGATGGCCTCTTTGGGAACTTTTGTAATATTTTTGTAATCTATTTGTGATGGGTTATGGTCGTACCAAATTTGGTGTTTTTAGCTCCAGCGGTTTAGCCTGTGTATTCTATACAAAATGGGTTTTGCGGCCACTTTGGATCCAAGATTGTGACTTTTTCATCTTTTTTTTAATATTTGCTTAATCTACCGGTGATGATGTACCTTCCTATCAAATTTCGTTTTTCTAACTCCAGCCCTTAGTCTGTGTAACGGCTACTCAAAACTTCCGTTTTTTAGGTGAGACATACTATTTCTTGCAGATTGAAAAGAGATGATAGAAAGTTACATAAAAAATGTTTATGTAGATGAGGATCTAAGCTAAGGATTATTTTCACATTACAATACATTGTAGTGAGATGTTTACTGTATACCAGTGGCAGCCTATCCTGACACAAGTTTTTCCACGGAGCGGCCGTAGCTCAGTTAGCACTCGGGAGGGGTTTGGTTCATATTCAGCGGCCGGCCACCTTGACTGCAGTTTTCCTAATTTTTCTTCTGTCACACCAGGCAAATCCTGGATTGGTACCTTCAGCTTAGGCTCTGGCTGATACCTACCACTCTGTCCCCTCCCTTATCCCGGTCTAAGCCTTAGATGCTTGAAGGCTATAAATAAATTTAACTTCAACAAAGGTTTCTCCATGATTTTTTCCTCAGTAGCACCAGATAAATGCCGGGATGGTATCTACAAGCTAGGCCCTGGACGACTACCTCACAACAACCTCTTCCCTACCCTATCCCGATTTAAGCCTGAAATACCAAAAGTCCATAAATAAATTATATCAATTAGATGTTTATTGTATCTACAAATGTAGAACTTCCCAAATTCATTTTTCTCTGCAGGCAAGGCATCTTCTTTATTTATAAAAATGTTTACAGGCTCCTCCAAGCATATCTGCTTCAATTCTCTGTTTGAATATTCTTCAGCAGTAATTTCACATACTGCAGTCCTTGACTAAACTTCGCTTATGAAGTTTTCTGTGTCGAAGTGTTCGTTTTCTACTGCGAAATTCATGTTTAAAATGCAAAATTGTTAAATAAATGTGTCTCTGATGGCTTGGAAAATCGCTCTCATGTGAAAGCCTTCATTTGAGACAATGGAACGACGTGGTGGCGCTGCCAACTTGGTGGCTTGGAAAGTCTCAGGATCCCGCCACCAGAATTCTTGCCGCGCCACCAAAGATAGAGAACACCGTGTTTCTGGGTTTTCTCGCGGTTCTCCTGCTTCTTCTGAATTTGTCATTCCATCAGTTTTTTTATCATTCTCATTTGTCTCCTTTCACCTCAAGGAGACACAACCGTGGGAGTCTAAACTAGAGATTCATTCATTCCTATTTGTACACAGAAAAAAAAATATATTTGTTTTCGATATTAAAAAAATAGATTTGTTTTGATACTTTTATAACTCGATTTGTATTGAAATTCCCCCGGAAGAAATGTTCTGAAATTATCATTGGACATTGGCTATGCAAGTTTATTATCGAATTATGTTCAAAATCAACTTAGTAATTGTTTCAATCATTGCACCTTCCTGTCATATTTTAAACCGGTTCGCTACCCGAGTTGTCTAACTTTTTGCTACTTCTTTTATCATGCCATCTTTCTGTAGTTGAAAGAAAAAAGCCTTGTTTTGATGTCTGGCTTATCAGTCATATGATTGCGAGGGAGGGAGAAAAAACAGAACACTGTCGCTGCGAGAGACGGACCGCGGAAGGGACATGCCAGCCCAAGTTGTAAAAATCTAACTGTTGCCAGTTTTTTTTTTAAGTCAAAACCTAAATTGACTTATTAGATATATTAAAAATGTGAGACATACAATTCATAGATATGTATCTCCTCTAGGTGTGGGTAAAATTTGAAGTTTGTGACATTAAAGATAAGGGAGAAAATTGTTGAAAACATTGCAATGCTTTTTAAATAGGCTAACATTGGAGTGAGTTAAGGGTGGCAGAGCACCTTTTCCCCCCCCTAAATATTGTTCTCGTCTCGGGTTGTAAATAGCAAATTCTATTTTTTCCTTGTAAAGTGCGCCCCTGAGAAAGTTGCGCCCCTAGGCCCGGACCTAATGGACCTATGCATAAATCCGGCCCTGATTAAGATACGAGACCCTTGGACTCATTATTTCAATTCAGGCAAATTATTATACCATTCTGAATCTCATATATATGAAAATATTGTATTTTTGATAACATTTTCTTTTCTAACACACCACACATATCATTATAACTGATAATACACACTTGTTCCAAAAAAAAATATGACTGCTATAGTAGAAAATACAAATATTATTTTAACTATTTACAAACCTTTAATAAATTTTATAGGCTACAAAGCTTGTACGTACGAGCCATAAGCAGTTCTGTGTCAGTCTAAGAAAAACTTAACATTTCTTCATTATAAATCCTGTGATCATAGTTTACGCATCTTTGAACCAAATACTTCATAAGACATAAAGCATGGAATAAACAAACCGAACAGTCGTAGCTCAGTAAGGTCCCCCGCACACTTGTGACAGAATAGTTGCGCAACTATTTCGTCTCTATCTTCTGTAGTCAGCAACTTCACGGAGACAAAACTGTTTTGTCGCCGTTTCTAGCATACTGGCGACAGCAACAGAAAACTTGTCGAGCATTTGACATCATCACGATTTGGCGGGACACTGGACACAGTACTGCGATGAATTTCGAAGAATGTGCTATTGATTTTGTGATATTGCTTGTGTTAAAAAAAAAAGAGAAGAAAAAGAAACACTGGGTGCATCCTATACCAGTGCCGGATCTAAGGGGGAGCAAAAGGGGGCAAGCGCCCCGGGCGGCTGGCGGCAAACAGCTTATAATAAAAATAATAAAAGCTTCTAAAAAGGAAATAAAATCACATATGAAATTGAAATTGACCTAAACGTGTTCAAAATTTCGATACCGGCGCGCTAAGACATTTTGTATGTTATTCCATACAACTTACCTTCTATTCATCTCTAAAAATCAAACCCGCGATTCAAGTCAGATAGGCAGGTCTACTGCCTTAATGGAATTAGCAATAGCGATGCCACGACAGGCTCCAGAGAACATAATAAAAGTACACTGTGTGATCGAGACAATGTTGTTGTCTTCGCGTCGACAATGTTGTTTGGCTAAAAAAGATGGAAAGGGCCGCAATAGGGCGGTGGAAAGGACGGCAAAATTTAACTTTCCCCCAAAGGAAAATTTCTAGATCCGGCACTATCTAGATACACAGTAGGAGACATTGCTGAATATAATATTTTACACGCTATATAGCGATTTACGTAATTGTCCGTCAGATTTCTTTAGGCACTGTAGAACAAATGTGATGATCTTTGATGAACTATTGTCTCTAGTAGCACCGTCAATAACAAAGAAAAACACACATTTCAGACTAGCTGTACCACCTGAAGAAAGTCTAATAGTAACATCCTCATATTTTTGTACCTTCTTGCAGACATGCACCCAGAAGATCGTTTTTTCTTTGTTTTTTGTTTTTTGGTGGGTGGGGGCGGTCCGAGGTCTATCTAAGTCTGAAATTTACGTAAAATGCATATAATTTTGCTACATATGGTACTAATTTCACAAAAAGTCTGAATTTTAAGGAGAGTCCGGATCCCCAGCACCACCTCTCTGCGTCCGTCCGTCCCTGTCTTTTTATACCAAAAAGAAAGAACTTTGTTCCACTAAAATAAAGCCCAGAGCCTCTCTAAATACTGGCGTGAGAATGTACCAGTAGGAAGAAATCCTAACATTACTTTCGGTACAATTATTTTTTTCTTTATGGTAGAAAAAGGTACGAAAGTAGTACAAAATTGTAACCAAAATTTCGAATTCGACATTTTACTACCGGGGCATTTCACGTCAATTTAACAAAAAAAAAAGTTAAAAGTTAACAAAATATCTCCGATTTGGATGAAATTTGGTAGTTATAGAACTTTTTGTGCTGATTTTTTAAAAATTTTTTTCTTGACAGGAAAGCTCGTTTCAGTTTCTTCGCTCGTAACAGTGACACACACTTCCTCCCACAACTTCCTCTTCAAATGTTGCATCTGAATATTCTTCAATCATTTATTAAATAATGGTGGATATTTCTCTATTTCTTCAATTAGTTTCTCATTGTCTTCATTACTACGGGTAATTAAAGACATGCTTCAAGACGGCTTCCACTACACACACTTCTGGTTTCACACTGCGAAGGGAGAAAATAATAATATTCTCTTCTGTGAACAACTGTTCTGTCGCCGGTGTGCGACCTGCCATTTACTTCCATGCATTTTGAGCTGTTGAGCATCTATTTCGTCTCCGAGCTGTCTCCTTGCAGTCTCCATGCTCGGCGACACCTCGGCAACTTTTCTGTCTCCGTCGCTGCAGTGTGCGCGCTCCCATAAGACTCAATTCATTTAGCCTGGGAGATGAAACAGTTGCGCGACAAAAAGTTGACAGTGTGCGGGGGCGACTTAGAACGCACTCGCTTTGCATTCGAGAAATCCTGGGTTCAGTACCAGCGGCAATCATACTGACTGGTGTCAAAACGAGGTTTCCTAAGTAACACCAGGTAAATGCCGAGACGGTACATTCAACATTGGCCCTGAGTGACTAGTTTTGGCGTTCCTTTCACTACCCTATATCGGTCTGATTCATAGATGCCTAAAGGCATAAATAAACTCGAAGTTCAAATGGAATAAATAATAGCTTATACATACGAAAATACTACAATTAACTAAAAATAACACTTGTAATAGTTGAAATTCCTCTTGTGGATAAATACCGTTTTGAACGTAGGGATTTATAGCACTGAATGAATAATATTCCAGAAATCCTTACTAGGGGTCGTTCAAGTATTACGTTAGCATCTTTTTAGACTCCCTCCCCTTGTAAGCAAAAATAAGTAAATACCCTACCTCCTCCCCCTTGTTCTTTCGTACAATTTGTCAAATGCATTATCGTTATTTTGTAGTTCAAAAAGAACTGTTTAAATCTTCAAATATATTCTAATAATGTATTAAGCAAGCTCTGATCCCTCTCGCATTGTCAGATAAAATAAGCAAAGTTTGAACTCCTTCGTCTATTGAATGATTAAGTAATACTTGAATGACCCCTTATTGTAGAAGAGATTATTTCTGAAACTCCATTGGTACACTTACGAAAGAACGTATTCCAGAAAAAAAATAATCGTTTAGTTAATTATTTAACTTACATTTATGGGTCAGACAGACTGTGAAATTACATGGCCACTAACCGCAAGAAAAAAATAAAAACTCTTTTTATTAAAATTATGAAAAAGATGATATAAGTAAGATAATTAGACATTTTTATTTACTGTATTTGTTCACAACAGGAGCAAGTGCATTATAAGTAATACAATATTTGACATTATAACTTAGTCATTGTTTAATCAAATTAATAATTAAATGAGAAGGTTTGGAAGCACTCTAATAAATTCACTAGGTCTTGGAAACATTCATGACTATTAGCGAACTACCATTTGTCTAAAACATCTCAAGCGCACTTTTTGGATGTACTTAAATATACTGCGAAGCAATGCCGCGAAATAAAAAGGACTCTGAGAATCACTGGGTTGGAGTAACAAAATCTTTCCTTGTAAAATAGAGAAGCTGGCGCAATGGCTCAAATCAGTACACCTCATTCCTTATTGAGTCAAGCAAAAAACTCAGGAAATAAGACATTGACCATTTTTTTACTCCTAAAGTTCTGTAATACAACATGACGTGCAGTTAAACTGGGTTGGACTGCCAGCATACTCAAAACCCATAATCAGTGTTCGATTTGCCGTAGGAGATGCCGGGGATATTCCCTGGTGCGTGATAATTTCATCCCCGGTTGTTGATTCCTAATATCATCCCAACCAGGGATAAAATCTTTGTATTTCTACCCAAACAGGTAGTATGTTGCAACTTACCGCAACCACCAGTGTTAGTATCCCCTTTTTGTAAATTATCACAAATCGAACACTGCCCATAATTATTATATTCTCTTTCGTCCGAATCGACCATGGGCATAGTTGTGTGATATTCGTATTTTTACAACGGACATCGATATCACAGGTGAATCGAAGAGTGCTCGATATACAACGAAACAATATATCGGGCATAATAAAAAAATATTAAAAATAGAATATCTCTATATCGCAGATGGCTGAGAATCGAATATCACTGATATCGCAAAATCGCTGAACATCGAACCCAAGAAAGTGTAGTCCGATGTTGATAATCGTTACATCAGTTTCAATTTCCTCGACATTGTTATTGCAATATGTAAAAAATTCGATCGATCGAAAACTTGCAAGCTATAACTCTGAGAATGTCGTGTTACTTAGAAGCCTTTTGAGGTAGACGAACCTAGAAATGAATTTTCTAGACCATCTATTCATTCCATGAAGATAAGGCGAGAAAAAAAAATGATTTCCTATCTCTGTACCTGTCAAGCTATGCAAATCCTTAACACTGAGATAGCCTTAGACCTGAAACTGATCACATCTCAAAAATAATAATAAGAAAACGTAGACTTGACATTTTGGATACATTAGCAAGCTTTTTTTTTATATTTTTTCAGAATTCCTTTTATCTTTATAGACGACATGCCCCTTTAACTTACTTCCTGCCTCCATCCAGAAGAATTAGAAGTCTCTTTGTGTAATAGTTTTTAACAATCATTAGCATGGTCGTAAACAGCTATCAAGAATACAGAAAATAACATCAGTTTTTTGACAGATTAATTTGTCGATAGATACTATACATGTTCTGTCATGTTTTAATCTTGCGTTTTAAAGAGGGAAAACTTAATAACTAAAAGTTGTTCCGAAAGAATACACAATGTTTGTACAAGCAGAATTTAAAGAAAAAAAGGAGACACCACCAAGAGAAAGAAAATAATAAAGTAAGAAGGGGGGGGGGCGGAGAAAAGCAACGAACAAGATAAAGAAAGAATCTACGATGAAACAAGACATGAATTATGATTGAATATTTTATCTTCTTTCGAGAATCTTTTTTTTTTTTTCTTCTTTACCTTTTCATCATCTTGTTCTTGGGAACATCCAAAGAAAACAGAGAGGAATGGGCAAAGAAGAAACGAAAAAATAGAGGATATGACGGTGACACAGCTCATACTCGCGACAAACCCTCATCAGAAACAGTCATGATATGGAGCTGTTGAGCAGCGGGAGGTCTTTGGATGCTTAGGGCGGAAATGACGCGAACCTCCAACATAGTCATGTTCACAACCTTGCTTAGAAATACCTCTTCCTCTCTGTCCTATCCGTTGCGGACACAAGACAAAAATCATAATTTTAGAGTTTAAAACAATCCATGACTGCGTTTCCTTCAGACAGACACAAAACATCTTCTTTGTATCTTTGTAGGCAAGCAAGAAAAAAAGACAACGCATTGCATTCCATGCTATCAACGACTATTCTAAGTACAATAACTTTTCTCTCTTGCTACTTACTACTACCGAGGTTTCTACGTTAGTAACGTTCATCAAGATATACCTTATATCATAACAAAGTGTGGTTGGTGGTTAGTATATTACGTAAGAGATAAGCAATCTGTGAAATTTATAGTACAGTACATGTGTTTCTTTACTATTCACAATGCTTTTGAACTGACCGAATACTTAGTCCACTTCTTAGCTCAAAGGAAATTTCCGGGTAGGGAATAAGGTATAGAGGGGTTTGTGATTTCCTTTTAAATTTTTGACAATATTATTAAACTAACTAACTAACACTATGGCTTATGGAACTCGCAAGTTCATCGCCGTAGTAACAAACGTTCGCCACTGGATTCTATCCTGGGCAATATCAAGCCAGTTTCCATCACGAACACCTATTTCTCGAAAATCTCTTCTAATATTGTCGTCCCAACGACGTCTCGGTTTTCCCAATGGCCTCCTTCCATCCGGCCTTCCAACCAGGATAGAATATAATCTTCATCTCCCCCATCCGAACTACATGGCCTGCCCATCTTAGTCGTCGCGATTTCATTATTTTTACATCTTGTGAATCGTACAGTCCGTGGAGTTCTTCATTATGCAGTCTCCTCCACTCTCCAGTCATCTCGTCGCGTTTCGGCCCATATATCTTTCTCAAAACCTTATTTTCAAATACACATAACTTATGTTCATCTGCTAGGGTCGTACTCCAACTTTCGCAACCATAAACTATTACGGGCAGAATAACAGTTCTGTATATTTTTAATTTCAATTTCCTTGATATTAATCGTGATGTTAGAAGTCTTTGGACTGAATAGAAACATGCGTTCCCCGATACTAAGCGACTTTTTATTTCTTCCGTGACCTCATATTTGCTTGTTACTTATACTCCCAAGTATTTAAATTTGTTTACTTTATCTTTGACAACTCCCGAATTTTTATGTTTTTATTTCCTTCATTCCGTGTTTCGGCTTGTTATCATGTATTTTGTTTTATCTATGTTTACCTGTAGACCTATCTGATCGCACGCTTCTACTAAGACATCGGTGTTGCTTTGTAGTGCATCTATATCGTCCCCTATTAAATCTACATCATCGGCGTATACAAATAGTTGATTCAAACCATTCAATGATAGTGGGCCCTTTTTGTCCCCTTTAATTTTTTAAATCGCATATTCTAACGCAAAGTTAAACAGTAGTGGGGACAAGACATCGAATTGTTTCAATCGGTTGCGAATCTTGAAACTATCTGACATATTATTACCTATCCGTACTCTGGTTGTGGGGTCGTTGAGACACATCTTCACTAGTTGAACCAATTTTTTCGGAATTCCAAATCGTATCAGGATACAGTATAACTTTTCCCTTTTGATAGAATCATATGTTTTCTTAAAATCAATGAATAGCTGATGAACCGTCCCATTGTATTCCCATTTCTTCTCCAAAATTTGTCTCAAGGCAAAAATCTGGTCCAACGTAGATCTATTTCTTCTAAATCCACATTGTGATATCCAATTATTTCATCTACGTATACACTTAGGCGTGTTAACAGAATATTACTTAATACCTTGTAACAGGTTGGAAGTAATGAGATTTCGCGATAATTATTACAGTCCATTTTATCACCTTTTTTGTAAATCGGAACTATTATTTAGGTTTTACATTCCTTTGAAAGCTCCTCCTTTCTCCATATAGCACTGATCAATTTATGTAGTTCCTTGATTAGTGCCGTTCCTCCTGCTTTAATTAATTCGGCATGAATATTGTCTATTCCTGGTGATTTGAAATTTTTCTATTTCTTTACCGACATTTCGATGTCGATCTCGCTAGGTTCGGGAATCCACGGTTCTGCGGTATGGATTTCAAATTCCTCTGTTTCTTGACCCGTTGTGTACATTAAGAAGTTTTTCGAAATAACTTTTCCACACATCGACAATTTTAGTCGGATCAGCCTGAAGATCTCCACGTTCATTTCTAATCATTCCTAGCCTCGGCTGGTAACCTTTTCTTAACGAGTTTACCCCTTTCTATAGATCTCGTATGTTATTTGTCTTCCCGTTTTCTTCTATCTCCTGAATCTTCTGCGTCAGATATTCTCGCTTTTTGTTTCTGAACCCTAGTGTGGCGTTTCGTTTCGCGTTACTGTAGTGGTTGGTATTTGCTTCGCTTTTATTACTTAGCCATAGACGCTTTGCTTGTTTTCGTTCCTCATGAAGTTTAAGGCATTCTTCATCAAACCAATGTTTGTTTTTCTGTTGTTTCTTCTCACCTACGCGTTCCTTCGCTGCGCTCTTAATTGTTTCACTAATTGCCTCCCACATCTTACTTACTTCAATTTCATTATTATTATCATAATTATTATTACGCGAGTCGGCTAAGATTTCGAACCTATTTGAGAGTTCGAGTTGGTAATCTGCATTTATGCTCGGATTATTTAATCGTTTTACTTCGAATTTCAGTTGTTTTGACCCCTTGCTTTCTCTGTTTGCGATGCATAGCTTTTCCCTTACTTTTGTGATCACTAATTGATGGTCGGTGTCACCTTCCGCTCCTCTGTACGACCTAACATCCATTATGTTGGTGTGTCTTCGTCTGTCTACTAATACGTGATCCCCATGTGTATTTGTGTATATTTTTGTGTTTAAAGTACGTGCTCTTTACCAGTAGGTTTTTCGAAATCGCGAAAGTTATCAGTATTTCTCCATTGTTGTTGGTCTTTTCGTGAAGGCTGTATTTGCCTATAGTAGGTCTACATTTTTCTTCCCTCCCTACCTTTGCATTGAAATCACCCAACACAATTTTCGAATTATACTTCGGTAATCGGTCAAACAGCCTTTCTAGCTCAACGTAGAATATATCTTTGTCGTTATCAGTAGCCACATCGGTCGGAGCATAGACGTTTAATAAAACCGTGTTGCCCCATCGAGTACGTATAGTAACGTACGATAGTCTTTCTTTTACGAACTCTATATTCTGAACTGTCTGAAGGATACTGTTCTTAATGAGGATTCCTGTTCCGAAATCGTGAGACTGTGTTCCCTCGTAGTAGAGAGTGTACTTGCCCTGTGGGATGCTATCTTGACCCTCCCACCGAACTTCTTGTATCGCTAATATGTCTAGCTCGTACTTCTCGGTCTCGCGTACCGCCACCTGAAAAGCGCCCGTTTGGTATAATGTTCGTACGTTCCACGTTCCTATTCTAAGGTATTTCTTAATCCTGTTCTTGGAGCTCCATGAAGCAGTCCCAACCAGGAGATCTGAATGAGGGACTAGTTTACCTCCAGAATAATCCCCAGGGGAATCCATGAAGCATCTGTTTCTATTTCTTGACATGTTTTAGCGGTGTAGAGTTGTAGCTCTACGACCTCGCAGTAAAGGTAGACATTCAAGATGTCGTCCTCTGTCCATCTCTGAGCCTTGCCGATGTCATTCATCTTCAGCCTTAGAGTGGTAATGGTGATACTGCTTCCCCTCACCATGATATTTTTTGTTCGGGGTTATCTTCCCCTAGCTTTTGTAGATCCCTCTATTAACTTCAAGGAAGTAGTACTGGTTTTGGTCCGCCCCGGAATATTTCCGGTACCCACCATATCTGGTCGGCATTCCCCTATCCAGCACCTGGGGAAGCGCCTGGTGGGAGACCAGTAACTCCAACCCGGTTTGACAACATTATTGGAGATATTAAAGAAATTAAATAAAATAACTTAAAAAGTAAACTGTTTTCAAAACATGCACCAGAAAGTAAAAGAAACAATATGGAGACAATAATTACCAAAGTTGATTCAACAACTTCTCTTCAAATCGTCGCTATGATCAGTCAGGTTGTTCACCACAGAGCCTGTATACATAAATATCTGTGTTATTTCTTTCTGGCTTCGAAGCAGTTCCTTGCCTCACCGTTAGATTACTCTAAATTCAATAGCAAATTTCCTTACACATCCTCATAAATTCAAGCCTGTGATTGATTCTTACTGCCATATTTCAGAGAATGTTGGACCAATCACCGAAGTTTTAGTATACCAGTTTCTTTAAAAATGATAAGTTATTTACCTCAGAGACTTCTACCGGTGAAGAAAGAAAGTTTCTCAATGTCACGAAGTAATGCATAGGCCTACACATTTCAGAACGCAGAAGACTTCTCTGTATATGGTTCTGTGTGATAGCATATGTAGCAAAAAAAGTTGATATTACTGTTGAATGTCCGCCACTTCAATGGTTTATTCAATTATTACATATTATTTAAACAATAATTGGTTGATACAACAACTTTGAATAGAACGTTGAAGAGGCAAAAATTCTACGATCTTATCAATGTAAAATCAACATACGTGCTATTGGAGCTAAGTTTCGTTAAACAGTAACACGCAGAATAAACTTGTAAGATATTTTGTAATAAGATTTTCTTAACTATTGCGATAACCACCTTTTACTTTTTAGAGCATTGTTTTAAAAACTAAGTGAATAAATTAACTAACCAAATAAGGATTATTTTGTGGAACTATTCTTGAAGTCGACTAACTAAGCCATTATTATGTGTTATTTGGGTGGCCAATCTTTCAGAGAGTAGTTATATATATTACGGAGACGTTATCTGCAAAACGCAAAATGTTTAATTAAAATAGGTGTATTCATTCAAAAGTTATATCAGGATGATTTTTTCAAAAAAGGCGAACTAGGCAGGGTTCAAATTTCGAACCTGCTTTATTATTCTAACTCGGTTAAAAATACACTGTTTTCATTTGAAGCCAAAATAACATTATTTATATTTTAATCCAATGTATGATTTTTTTTTCTACTTCAAATTGATTTGATTCTAAACAGAGGAAGAAGACCAAAAGATTCATGATGGTAAATTAATTAATAATTTTATGGAAGAATTGTTTGTAACCCTAAAGAGTTGTTAAAATAAATACATATTCTCAGCTGGTTTCTAAAAAAAAATAATTACTGTAGTGTTGTTGCCTACACTTAATGGAATAAATTCTCTTCCATATTTATCAAAAATAGTTGTCTCTGTCCTGACTAACATCAAGATTCATAACGAACAGAACAGTGTTTGCTATTTAATATAGAGAACATGGTGTTAACTGATAAGTATGTTATTAGTGGGTGTTGTAGGAACATTAACACAACAGTATCAGGGCTTTTACTGATCCAAAAATAGCAATTTATGAAGCACAAGTTGCTTCATGTATGAAATTATGCTTTTAGTACAAATAAATATACAATATACAGTATGCATAACATAAAGAAGACCACGTGTATAGATCCAGAGAACATCAGTCTGGTATAGTTCTTGTGACCGAATTTACTTGGAGGTGGGAACAATGTATAGTAGAAAAACAGGCAGTTTGATATACCTAAACGGTGCTTAAAAAAATCGTAAGATGTTTAGGTGTTTAGTTTTTATACTATAATTGATACTCTCAGAAACGTTATTTGATACAGTCTCAAATACATTCCGTTCGAGATTAAGTGTATAATGTAAATCGTTTGGACATATAAACTATGCATATAAACATTTCACCTGTGAGACAAGTTTCGATATATTTAATTACCTGTGCATGTTCCGTGACAAAAAAAAATGAAACGACTTTTAAAATCTATAAATAAGTATATAACAATTATCAAATTTACGAATCTGCAGTATGAAAAAGAGCTTCAAGCCTCTCACTTGTCAGTTGTAATTTGTAAACCTTATTCCTATATTGTCATTGTAAATTATTGATTGATAAGAGGCTTCTTTGAGTAAATAACAAGTTTAGGTGTACTACTATCGAAAAGGGTGCGCAGACAGAGTCAACAAATTATATAGAATTACTTGGGATTTGGTACCTAGAATAAGTCTGATACTGCTTATCACCTAGTCTCTTCGGAGGTAAATTAATGATTTTTATTGATATCATATGTAAAATAACTACCGCTTGTTCGGACACTCCTAATATGCATATGGCTAAAACGCGGATGTCAAAATACTGTTCATCATGTATAGGGAAAGACAAGCCTTACGGCAAATGTCGGAGTTTGAAACAACACTGTTGTTGTTTCCGGTTATGCTACGAAATATCGCTCTGAAATGAAGGAAGAATTTTAAAATGTGTAAATCTAGAAACGGATTTTTCTCAGCTTTGATAATCGTATAGTTCGATCTTGGCCGCTTAATCTGATCCCTGGAAAAGTGATCGCTAAAGGTCTAATCTACCAAACTAGTGCCGGACTGAGATTATAGGAGGTGTTCGATTATAGCATCTAGTCCGTTTAATGACAGTTAAATAAATTAGATAAATTAAACTTGTGTAGAAGAAGCTGAGTGAGACATAATGCTCAACCTTACTAGTGATGTACTACTTTTACTGATAAAAAGAATAATATTAAACATAGAAATAATTAAAATATACACATAATTATAGAGAGTAAAACATAAAGTTCGGCCAAACTTCTAACTACTAATAACAGGTTTTAATCTATAAAAACAGTATGTATAATGTTTAAGAAAAAAAGATACACTCCGATTTAAATGAAATATACGTGTATTGCGTGATTAAGAAAAATTGTCGGCTTTCATTTTAGCTAAAGTTTACTGAGTTCTGATGCCTGTTAAAGGCACTACAGTAGTAGTAGTATCTGTAGTAGTTGTAACATTAGTAGTATTTGTAGTTGTAGTAGTTGTTGTTGTTATTGTTGTTCTGGTAGTAATGCTACTATCATACATCATACACACACACACACACACACACA
>JAGDQP010019462.1:0-18736 GCA_022664845.1 Lepisma saccharinum
CAAGTTTTCTTGGTTTGAGCCAAATATGCCTAAGAGACAAAAGTGAACAGAAGTTTTTTGTAAAAATTTTAACGTAAGAACATTTTATTGTACTCATCCTAAATAACAAATGCATTACTTTGATAAGTAATTAATATTGGTAATGAAAGGCAAAAGAAACTATTCCGTAAATAATCCCAGAGTTTTTTGCCTCCTGGAAAAAGAATCCTTTTTATTTCGAAATTTTCGTTTTTTTTCCGACATTTAAAAACCTAGTGGAAAGTATGAAAATTTTATGCCTCATATTCTTCCTGTGGTATACAAAAATGTACTGTTCCTTTTTTTTTTTTTTTTTTAATTTGAAAATGTCACTTAGATATTGGGTTTGTCCATGCGCTTGAGTTCTATAATGTACAAGTGAAAAACAATTTTTCTCAGAAAAGTTAAAAGTAAAAATACAAATTAAGAGAAAGAGACGTGTCAAGGATATATTCTTATATATGAATTTTTAAGAATATCCTCAATACTTTTACGTTGTAGATTGGTCCGGGATGGATCGACTTATACATTCTCAAAAAAGAAAGAAAACAATTTGATAAATAGATGACAAACGTCTAATTATGTTTGTGTACTATGCAATAGCGGCGACATCTACATTGTGACCTTGTACAAATCATGTAAAACCTTTTCGTACTGAACAGTCCTTGTCTGCGTCCTTTTGACATTGGGCTGGGTGCTGGTGCAAATCATTTACAAAGTTATATGAACTGACTAATTACTAAGTTATATGTTTAATTTTTAGATTTGGTTAATTTATATAATGTTTTGAAAGAGTGTAGCGGTGTTGAATTCCAAGTAAGAGTAAGTTTTGAACTCTAAAGCAGTGTATTAAGCGTTAAAAAACGTAGTTGCGGTAAGTAGGCTTAAAAGCAAAAGAAAGCAATGCCTAAAAAAAAAAATGCAATCTCAGTGTGACGCCATTAGTATGCGCGAGTCCCCATTTCTGCAACTCAATCAACTGAAGTGTGTATTTTACAACCTAATTATTATATCGTGGTTTCCGTATCATATTTTATGTCGTTACCTCCCGTGTTATGCGTATTGGAGTGCCATTGATAATTTATTTTGTTAAATACGTGTATAGCTCGTATAAGATTGGTCATTAGCTCACTCAGGTTTGGAGTAGATAAAGTACACCTTATCAAAATTTTTAAGATTAACAAAATCCAAAACACATTTAGTTTTTCTAATTTAATATTACGTACCCTAATGTAATTTAACCTAAATCGCCGGTTACTAACCGTAAGAAGGTAAGTAGAATTCAAAGACGCGTTTAAGATCAGATGGGAAAAGTTCAAGTACAAGGCGTTGTTCGCCGCAAATTGTAGCCACGAAATTCGTTGTACCTAGAAACGGGTCATGCGGTATCAGTTTCTTTATTAGTGTAGAGGATTGTGAAATAAAATTGGAACAACGAAAAGCACGGGTATTATTTTTTTTTGTATTCCGCCATATTTACATGTTGTGAACAACTCGATTTCGTGTTTATGGAGAAAGAAAAAGGACATTAGATTAGATTTATTTTCGTTCTGTTGACTATTGCAATAGTTGTACAAATAGGGATTGTACACTGTGGTATAGCACACTTAACAAGATACATGTCTAACCTTGTGTAAACAGAGAAATGACAATATATATTTTTTACATCGATATGCATGGAGCCATTAATTTATAAATAGTATATGGTATATATATAATTAGATTAAGCTGCAAATAAAGAAAAATTATGAGTAGAACTAAAATAAACTGTCATTGTAGAACTCATCATGTTGTAATAGGCTTTTTGAGTCATTAACGTTCTTATCTGTCTTGAGAAGAGGTGTTTAGTTTCAATGGTCCTTTTCTGGTAGGTGATTAAATAACTTCGTACTTACGTAAATTGGGGATTATTCAAATAATCTTGTTCGATGGGAGGGAAAATATATTTTATTTTTATTCCTCGTGTCATGGTTATGTAGATCGGAATGTAGTACTAATTCATGCAGGTTGAATTTCATAAGCATTAGAATTTCGTAGATATAAATGCTTGGCACAATAAAAAGCTTAAGATCGCGAAAAATGTTTCTGCAACTGTATCGGTATGGAATATTCGTGATAATTCTAATAAAATTTTGTGTGCAGTTATACATGCCTCTTTGTATTACTTATTTGATCACTGGCTGTTTTTTTTTTTTTTTGTGCTTATATAGTGTATACCAGTGTTCGATTTGTGTAATTTCCAGAGAGGGGGAAGAATTAACGAGATATGTATTATACGGTATTTTTGGATGATCCATATCCCAGGTTAGAGGTATATATCTGTAAAAAGTACCAGAAAGCTTTTGCCGAGAGGGGGATAATCCCAACCATCACCTGCTAGAAATCGAACACTGGTATATACGATTATTTTTTTTTATAAGGAAATGAGTTATATACAGTGTACGTAAGGATCAATAGTTTTAGGTACAGAAGGTGAAGTAGATAAAATAGAATTTATCATAATCATGTGTGATGGGTAGGGCTGGAATTTACTACCTTCACAATATCCTCTGTCTCAAGAAACAAAAACACTACTATTTTTAAGTCCTGGAAAATAGGTAATGAGAATAAAAAAACGGCAATGAGATCTATATGGAGACGACAGTTTGCGCCTCAAACATGTTTGTAAGAGTAACCATTGCACAGTACCGTGTAACCCTACTATCAACTTACCTTCTACAGAACAGCAATAGTCTTTGGTTATGGCCAAGGTTCTATGATAGCTATGGGTAGTGAGATGAAAAATTAACTGGCTAAATATTTTCCTCAATCATACAATTTATCTCTCAAAGTTTTAAGAATCCAGTCCGCCGTGGGCGTTGGCTTGAGATTTGGAGCGGCTGACCATCCTGACGTAGGTTTTACAGAATTTTTCCTCAGTTACACCAGGAAAATGGCACCTACAACTTAAGATCTGGTCAATAGTTTTCCGCATCTTTCCCTCTACAATTATCCTGGCCCCACAGATGTCTAAAGGCCATAAATTAAGCAAATTCATTCTTTCTATTTATTATTTTTTTTCCAGTCCTGTTGGGACATGTAATTGTTATCAGTTACTCAAAGTTAATACGCTTGCAGTACATCTCCATAAATATTTTTTTAGAAATATTTTGATTTATTTAAATTGATAAATAATGAACCAATGTAGGGAAGACAATTGCTACGTTGAAGTATGCTTATTTTGGTTTCTAAAACCTGCAAACCTTTCATGTACGCCAAGGACTAGTTAGTAAGTACAATCCAAACATAAGGCTCTTGTGACAGGAAAATATATCTTCTATGTAAAGATAAAAGACGAACTTAGGATAATTTGTTTTTCTGTTGAATGTTAATTACATAGATGGTTTTATTCATTTTTTTAATAATATTTTTGATAATAATTGATTTTTATTGCGGCCTTTATCCATATTATTTATTTACTAACTATCCAAATACAGCTCAGGCCATTTTACATTGGACAAACTAACAATGCTCAACAAACAACAAAGAAAAGTAATAAAAATAAACTAGATATTAGAAGCAAATACAGAGCTAAATAAAGCTTAAACTATAGATTCAGTCGTTCAGTAACCATCCTCAAATACGAATTGTAACTGGTATTGATGTCCAGTTCACTAGCCAGTTCATTGATTTGGGAGGATAATCTATAAAATAGGGATCTCTTTATTAGTGATATCCTTGGGTGTGGAAGAGCAAAATAGTGTTTGGATCTTGTACACCGCGTAGGTACTCTGATATATAAGTTTGATAATAGTTGGTCACATCTGATTTGTCCATTTACGATTTTATAAAGGAACTTGAAATCGGTCACCTTACAACGATATTCTGGAGATTCAATATTCAATGCTTCAAGTAATGATTTTCTGTGCAAGTTGCGAACTCTAAACCTAACAATTGCTAGGAAGAAGTTTAAAACTTTCTCCACCTTAGAAAGCACTGTAGGGGTAGCTATAGACCATACGGGTGAACAGTACTTTAGTGAAGGGGAAACATAAGTTTTGTAGTATAGAGATGAAGCCTGCAGATTTCTGATCTCGACGTATATATAAAGTAATCCAAGGAGACGCATAGAGATGTAACATGATGTGGGACGTGGCAGTGATTATACAAAGGTTTTATAAAGTAGATGTATATATATCACTCACAAAACATTTTGCACCGAAAATAAGAGTACATTTTTCTTACATTTCATAACATATAATACGCAAAGTAAAGAACTTCTCTGTCGTTATGGTTAAATGTTATTCCTATAATACATTTAATTTAATAAACATGTAACAATACAATTGACAATACTATACAATATACACTACTAAATGATACTATACAATAATTTTTAATAAGACTATTAAAAATATGTGAAATACAATATATATTGAATGTTATTATGCAGATAGAAATAATCATTTATTACTCTACACCCATACAATTTATAATACAACATAATGTACAATATTTACGAATATAGTCGCTAACAAGTATACTATATACTTCGGATTCCTGTTAAAGTATGTCACGTTCCGGGATTAATGTATTCTTCTATTGAATAGTAGGATTGTTTTGTAAGATTTTAAATTTTTGTGCTGACTTTATATTTTTTTAAATTTTGTGAGAGTTTATGCAGAAGGGTTTCCATATATTTTGGACCAACTTCTAGAAGAGTGCTGTTTTGCGATGGTATCTCTATTTTAAGATTATTAAGGGTGTCTTACTAAAATGTTTCTTTAATATATTTATAGTATTTTTAAACTTGTTTTTCACAAATATTAAAACATATTAAATAAATAAAGAGGGAAGTGGTTAAATGCTCTGTTCCCTAAAGAATGATCTACGCGATTCATTAATGTTCTTGCCTGTTATTATTCGGACGGCTTTTGCAAGGAGAAACTTTTTTTTGTTGTTTCCAGAATTTCCCTAATAGATAATTCCATACTGAAGTAGTGACTGAAGTAATGTGTGATATAATATCTTTGTTTAGCTTAGATTTGATAACTTTTTTATGATGTTTATAGTATATGGGTTAATTATATGTGTTTTAGAAATGAAACTAATAACCTTTGCTTGATTTTTCAATTATGGTTTCTCTTCAGATGTTTAAAGCTTCGTAGATGAAACACGTAGTGCCTGGATTCAGAATGTGCCTGAATTACGTAAATCAAACACTAGTTTAGAGGTGATGTTCTGAGATATAATTAATCACTTCCAAGAACAGTTGTCATATATCATTATACGAGAGCTTCTTCTGGAAATTAAACGGGCAGACAGTGAGTCGCCAGAAAGCATAGAAATGAATGATACTGAAATCAAAGGGGAATTTCCTTCCGGGTAAGTTTTACACTCCTGATAGTTTTAGTGTAACTTTTTGCTTTATTTTGAAGTAACCATGGTCAGCAGGTAATTTGCAGCTTATTTGCCTCGAGACTGATTTCGTCACAAATAACACAAAAGATCACCACAGAGAACGATATGCCCCAGTACGCCATTATAGAACATTACAGTACGCACAAAGTGTTATGCCAGGTGGCGATTTTTAAATTTACATCGAATGGTGGAATTTCGTATCCTCATATATCTTCAAAAGTATTCGCAACTCACACTGATTTTATTTCGGGAGTTTATAATTCGTATCGAATCAAGTAAAAAATTGCGTGAAGGCCTTCAAAATTATGTGTAGGAAACACGCCGGCATCGTCAGAAATGGCGTAATTAGTCAATAAATAATAATATAATTATTGTCGGCCTCGGAAATTGGAATGAAAGTACTAAACAATGCATCTATTTTAGCAGTGCATAAGATTCATATATGCAACTTGAATACGCGTTTCTATTCTTGCTTTTTATTAAACCATATTTACCCATAACACTGAAATCCTCACGTTGCTAAACATGCATATATGTAACGATTATTGTTGCGTCAAATATGGTTGAATTTTATTACAACGTGCTATTAGATAGTCATTGTAAGGAGTGTTTTGACGCCACAGTGTCGTACCAAACATGGGTAATTTTCGCTTTGTACTAAATCCTATTTTGAGAAACCGACATAAGTTGGCTAATGAAACGTGCTAGACCAGATTTGGGAATTAGTGCAGAGACTAGCAGCCAATTATATGGTATCAATAACAAATCCTCCGAGGTCTGTCTCTGTGGAAGAATATTTAAGTCTCTCTAAGTTTGACTAGTGGTGTATGCAACTGTTGATTCCAGAATTCTCGAAGTTGCCAAATTATGTAACAATGGTCCTACAATAAAATCTTTTAAACATCAACTGAGTTTATCTGGAGGCACAGTTATGGGAACACGGTCGCATGTTGGCGAACAAACTTGACTACAAAATTAGTTTACTGACGCTATTTTAGGCCCTGGTTTGCAGAAGAGTCTGTTGTCCAAGAAACCATACAGCTTTTAGTGCAGTTTTGAAAGGAACAGTCCATTCTTTCACTTGGGATGGAGTACAGTATATTCGTATTCCTGCTGATGTCAGATTTTGACACTATCATTTTGGGGAATAGTGTAAAGAAATAACCCTGAATACACAAGCAACACAGAATATCGGCGCAATAGTGGATCAAGGTTGGCTCAGTATTGGGCTGATAATGGGTGCATTGAACGGACTAAGGTAGCACTAAACAATGAGACAGCAATTGAATCTTATTGGTTTGCCTATAGGTAGCAACCAATACGATTAAAATGCTCCCTGAGCGCTTAGTACCTTAGTCCCGTGAATACGCCCATCGGCGCAATAACCAGTACTGATAGAGTAAATATGATTCGATCACACAGCACGCTACTTCGTCAAGTTGTTAGAGCACATATACCATGGGCCATGAAGGAATCATATGCAAGATCCCAGCCTCCTCTGGGACAGAGAAGGTAAGAAATAACGAAACGAGATTTTCTTCAAATACTATTTTCCAGGTTTTTCTCCTGTGTTCAGCGTCTTCTACCTACTCGCCACTATCAAACGACATTGTATTCTGTGAGCCACTAAGAAACAACGGGGTGTCTCTTGTTGCTTTCTCTTTATTACACCGTAACGAAGAAGGTCTCTTTTGCAAGTAAGCATTACTTCTCAACAACTCTTTCGTATGTTTTGGATCTGAATTTCCTTCTCAGGTTCTATGACTTGCGGAGGTATGAAACTTTCAAAGTTTATAAAAATAAAATATATATTATATATATATATATATTTGATATATATATATCAAATATCGGGATTTTTTGATCAGAAATGCAAACGAAACATTTTTTTTCCTTTTCTGACAATTAATATTACTCAAATTTTTGTATCCCTAAAGGAACTTCTATTCGAATAGCTCTTTTACAAGTTTACACACAAGATTTCATTAGTTAGCATTGGAGTCAATTGTGACCCCAACGGTTATATTTTCTCCCACAGAAAGTAGATCCGATTGTTACGTTCTATCAAGCAAAATGTGTGCAAAGGACCGAGAAACGTATCTAAATTTACATTCCTTTTTTCAAAGATGTTCCTTGTCTTCCTGTCATATGGCACCAAAACACCATCAATTGTAATTGGCATCAGTGAGCTACTGTTTCCTCATTGTACTTACAGTCGGTTATTACAACGCTTGTTTGAAAACAAAGGTAAATCGTTCCTTCTAAATATACCCGCTTGAGTATACCTCACACAAAAAATAGTCCACACTTCACACTCAAGGTAATCCACACTGATACCCTCTCATAAGTTTTTATCAGAATTATTCAGTCGCATGGTGCCAGGACGGTTAACTGTTAGCTAATGGATAGTATAATTCTAAATGCACAAGTTTCATCTGGTCCCTACACCTCATTTGTATCTGTGCAAAGAGTACACTAATGGCATTGTGTAATTAGCAAAGGTTCTTCTAGTGCAGAGAATAACTAACAATATAAAGGGTGGTAAGGTTACGGACCGACAAACTTCGGGAGGTGATAGTACAGCGAAAAATAAAGAAAATAAAACCAAGGCAACGGGCGGGGGAATCCCGAGGCGTTACGGAGCTACAGCCTGTCGAAAGCGTGGGAAAATAACCTTCAGAGCGGATTATTGCGAAGACGAAAAATCGAAGAGTAGGCGGTTGAGAGTAGATTAGAGGAAGTCACATCCGGGTTATCGAAATATGCATGTTGGAAAATGCTACAAGCAGGGTGCAAGGGATTCCCCAAAGGAAGTAGGGGATTCCCAGAAAGTCTTCCATATAGAGATTTATCGAAAGGACCACAAATGGGATGAGTTGCCGACAGGTAACAGTAATTCATTGCCGGCACATCGATATCTCAACGAGAATTAATTTTATGACCATTTTTATTAAATAATGCGTGGTTGCATATCAAACAAGGGTGATAAGTAAAGACAGTCAACGAGCATTTGGCTTATTTATTAGCAATGAGAGAGACTAGGATGGTGGTGAGCACGCATCTCAACAGCTGCAGTGTAGTAAAAAAGACGTCTTCGTTGGTCGAGTGGTCAGTGCTATCAGCCGTCCGTGATGTTACAGCAGTCTTGCATTGAAGCCCGCCTGGAAAAGAATCAGGTGTATGATTAAAGCGTAACAGCATGCAAAGGATGGACGGAGGGTATTAGTTAATGAAGAGGTACGTTCGGCTGCTTAGTAGAAAGAACGCAATGTAATACAGCAGGCAAAGAAGGATGATTATAGGGTCCCGTGTCTGCCACGGCATTTTTTCCAAATCGAGAGGGTCTGGAACGGTGCCTACCCTGCATCGTGATGGAATTGAGGAGCTGCTGTGGATAAAAGACAGTGGCGATCACAGTTGAGAGCTTCGGATTTCCTCTTTCAACATGTCTGGTCAACATGGGAGCAGTAGACCAACTCCTACCTTCATCCAGTGGTGTATAGAATATGGCTGGGAATTATTATATGTATATGTGTGTTTTCATGAGTCGACGTGGTTCAGACGGTAGCGCGTCTGACTACAAATCGGGCGGCCCGGGTTCAAATCCCGACCAGGACACTGAAGAGTTTTCTCTGAGTGTTCCCATACCTGGCGCTCTGAGGTGCACTCAGCCTATCAAATTGAGTACCAGAGTGTCGTTGGTATTCCTGGGCGCCTTGGGAAGGTAATGGCGGTCGAGCGTGGGACTGACCATCTCACCTCACTTCGTACCGTAGGTCAAGAAAATGTGGGGCGCTACCTCCACATCCGCCATGCACCGTTAATGGCGCGTGCGTTTCGCACAGGGGATAGCTTTATCTTTACCTTTTTTATATGTGTGTTTTCACGGTACATGTCTCACTTATATATAGGAAAATATATATAAACGAAGTTATATTTTTGTCATAGATGCAAAATATTACTTAAAAGCGTTTACGATTTCATTGACACTAAATGTTACAATAAAACATTCCAAAAATTCATTTCAAAATAATGTTTTAGCATCTTGAGTCAGCGTGGACCCTACGCTGTTGTGCAACAAATGAAAGTCGGTAGATGATGACATATGTGGGATTGGCCTTACATATCACATTTGAAGTGGTACCCGATACATCTGCTTAAGTTATATTTATGACTCGAATGCAAATTTTAGGCGATTTTTATACTTGCTCCATGTAATTCCTTGATAAAGAAGTTCTTTGGCTGAGAAACTGATCAATGCAGCACTTCGTCAGTCAAAACCATTGCTTAAATTGACCTATCGGGTATTACTGCCAGTGTGATTTGCTAATCCGACAATGCTTACATCATAGTTGGTCGAACTGTGCCCCCATTTTTGTCGTTGCTGCTGTAATAGTCAGCGTTTGTATCTCCGAAACTAATTAGATGTATTTTCTTGTTTTGATGTACGTAATATATATGGTGTCCCAGAGATAATGGCGAAAATTTCGGGAGGTGATTCGCTACGCCAAGACAAGAATTTTTTTTGAAGAAAATCCAAAGTCTGGTTAGTGTAATGAACTATATATTTGGAAATTTATGAACTACACCGATAAACTTCTGAAGGTGATTTCTCACATTAAAACAATAAAGTTCCTCGGACAGATCGTCGAAATGACCATACTTTCGGAGCTACAGGCTGCCGAAAGCGTGGGGAAATGAACTTTAGAGCTTCACATTTCCAGTATTGAGAATAGTAGAGCGGATGGGTCACGGTACGGTCCAAAATTTTAAATCTCCACTATCCAAAATTGCGTATTTCAAAATTTCACGATGGGCGCTCAGCGGCATCCACGAAGGAATTATGGGATTTCCAAAAATTATCTGAAGTGATGGTGAGTCGAAATAAGCTCGAATGAGATACCTTTTCACAAAGAACTAATTTGTTTACGTCGAGTCGATATTTCAACTAGTTTCCATATACCGGACGATATTCTAGTAAAATACGTGCTTGCATAACCACCAGGATAATAATTGGATAATTTCATTAAACTTTTTATTTCTTATCAAAGAGGTTGAATATCAATGGTACACTACGGATGGCATATGTCATATTTACTCACGTGGGAAGTCGTCTAATTAATGCTCATTTCGACCTACCTGTACTTGAAAGATATGAAAATAGTGTGATTTCCTAGATTTAGCAAATCAGTTTTTTTGTTATGGATATTCATTTCGTTCAACAAAGTTCCTTCACTTTGACATTGTTACAGACATGCCTTATCTGTCCAAATATAAGCCAAATGATATGCTAATTTTTAAATTTATCTGTGGGATCAGAAACAGAATGCCCACTGATATTTAGCAGGTACCAAACAATGATCTTTTACTTCCAAACGTATCTCACTTTCTTCTTCCTAATTGCAGATATTTGAAAGAACTATTAAAACAAGAGGAGGATCCACTACCAAACAATTTCCTAACGGATTATAATTTAGAAGAGGAGGATCCACCCGTTTTCAGTTGCGATATTTGTAAGAAGGATTTCAGGAAAAGACTTGTCATAGCAGTCCATATGAAAGCGCATTTAAGGATAAAGAATTATTGTTGTAACCAATGTGGTCGCCGTTTCACACAGTTATGTCACCTGAACCAGCACCTCAGAATTCATTCAGGAATTAAGAGATTTAAATGTGCGGAATGTAGTAAGTCGTTTGCTCGCAAGGCGTCACTAGAGACGCACGCAACTATACATACTGGACAGTGGAAATTCTGTTGTCCCATTTGTAGTCGTCAATTTCGCTATAAGAGGTCATTTGGAGACCATATGTATCAACATCAGTTTGGTGAAAAGCCATATGAATGCCTTCACTGTAACATTAGGTTTGCTAGTAAAGTTGGGCTTCGTACACATGAACGTACTCGTGGTGGTAGATGTAAAGATGATGCAGAATATCCTGCAAGTTTGCTGAAAACTTGCGACCATTGTAAGAAGGAATTCAAAGATAAAACGCATTTGCGTGTACATATTCGAACGCACACGATGGAAAAGCCATTTCAGTGCAACTTTTGTACTAAAAGCTTCGGCCAAATATCACATTTGATTACCCATCGGCGTGTGCATAGTGGAGATGCACCGTTTATCTGCTCGAATTGCGGAACGGGTTTTCGACAACATCACCATTTAACGTGGCACAAAGAGAGAATGTTCTGTCAATCTGCTAATTACATTTGTGCAGAATGTAATTCTAAATTTTATGATGCTGCAAGTGTTTTCCAACATTCAGCCCAACATACGAAAGCTTCGACAGCTTTGGTAAGAATTTGGAAAAGTATTTTTAATTGACTTTTTTTCTCTCCCATTTTGTTCCCAATAATTTAAGTAACATATACGCCGAGACATTTTTGTTTCAAAACTGCACGTAAATCATTTTTGGGAATTGGTATCTGCATTGCAAGTAATTCAGTATCTTGGAAGAAGTAAACAAATACTAAAATCCGTTTTATATTTGATTCGTTCGTTTAAATAGATCTTCCACCGTACTACTGAGGAATATATTCAATCTAATTTTGATCTTAAGGCAGATTACTCTTATTTTTACTGGATCAATATTTTTTTTTTTTAATGTGAAACCTGAAATTTTCGTTTTTGCTTGGAAACAATACTAGTTAAGCTTAGAAAGTTTGTTTTCTTTAAATATATTGTCTCGCTGATTTTGTTCGGGATATTTTACAATAATATATTATCATAATGATTATTTGAACACCATTTAACTATATGTAAATATACAATGGTTTGACAAGATTAGAAAGACTTTTAATATTATAATTATTTGATGAGATTTTGAATTTTCTAAAATATGAACTGTATTTATGTAACAATTAAATGCTACAAGATGGTTTAGTTAATTTTCTGTGTAAATCTTAGGTTAACACAGGAGAGTTAGAATTGAAAATTCAGTCTAGAAACTGCAGCACAATTATGTTTCGCCGTAAAATAACTACATGGTCACAATGTATTTGAATTGTATTTATTTATGGCCTTCAGGCACCTTAGGCTCAGGTCGAGATAGAGAAGGTGAAATCATGCAGAAATGTGAGGCCTAGGCCTTCATTGAATGTATCACTCCGGCATTTGCATGATATGACAGGAAAACTCACTCAAGGTGGTCAGCCGCAGGAATTGAACACGTCCCCCCGAAAGCAAAGCGAACGCTCCGTAATGCATTACAATGCCCACATAGCAAAATGACGTCCCAGGGATATCTGACGGATCTCCTGGCAGGATATCGGGACGTCCGTAGGACGTCCTGTTTACATCCATGGGACGTATAGTTATAATTAATCCTTCGTATAACCATACGAAGGCATATCCTTCGTATAGTTATAACTAATTAAATAATAATAATAGTAAAGTCGATTTAATTTATAGAAATTCCAAGTAGGTAATCCCCCACGGCTTTCCGGGGGACATCCATACGGGATGAACTGTTTGTATTGCCCACAGAGTTATCCCACGGACGTCCTTAGGACATCGCTATGGGAGCAGGACCATTCTGACGGTAATGGGATCTAAATGGGACGTCCCAGGGACGTACTCTGCTATGTGGATGCATTCATACTGACAAAAAGTTATAATTATTGTAAAGCGAAGACTGTTTATAAAACATATACTTTGTTTTATAACTTGAAAAGTACGTTAAATTAACACTATTATTTGTTAAAACAAAATTCACTTACTATTACGATCAGAAATGAGATAAGCACCTTCCATAATAAGAATGAGATTAACACTTCACCAATCGTGGATGATTAAATGTTACTTGAATCCCGTTATTTATTTATTTCATCGACACAACAGGCCTTAATGCCTATTTATAGCGTCTACAATAATTGTTAGACACCTTTTAATGCAAAGCACTAGCTTTATGCAGGGGATAATTTCCTACTCAGCCAGACATCCAGGACGTAACGTGGCGCACTTTAGATCGGAAGTGGGTAGACACGTGGATTTCAACTCATGGCCTAGCGTCCTGACAATTCTAGGGTTTCCTGTTTCACCAGGGGAATGCCGGGACTGTACTTTATATAAAGGTGTAGCCACTACATTCCGCTCACTTACCCGATCCTCCCCAAACCCAAAGATGTATAAAGGAAATAAATTCATTTACCCTCTCAACTAGAGAGAAACAGTTCTAATCATTCTTACAAAAAATTGTTGTATAAAAATGGTATATTTCTGATCGTATCTGTGGTAAAACTGAAAATAAATAACACCCACGAATTTAGATATTAGTTAACAATATATTTATGCTCATTGTTATAAATAGTATGTGACAGATCCGCCGTAGCTCAGTGGTAAAACGTTGCCGTAGCATTCGGGAGGTAGTGGGTTCGATTTCAGTGGCCGACTATCCTAAGGATTTTCCTTAGTCAAACCAATTAAATGCCGGTATAGCACCTTCAACATAGGCCCTGACCAACACCCTCCCGAGTCCTTTCCCCTCCCCTATCCCGGCCTGAGCCTTGGATGCCTAAAGGTCATAAATAGAATTTAAATTATAATTAGTACGTGATTTTCCACATGGGTAACTTAACATAATTTTGTACAAAAAATTTAGAATGTACCATCGCTACGGATATACAATAAGTTCCGTGAGAAATTTAGTTACGTTGGTCTCCATTAAGTAACAGTTAAAATGCTTCTATAGTTTAAAGAAATGTTATAAGTTAATAGACTTAGGATGCATTTGAAACTCAACGTTCAAACCTTAAAAATTGACCGTAATCTTTATTTATCAATAAATTGATGCGTATGTTGTAATTAAATGTATTCCAACATATTTTGTAATTAATAAATTCTAATGTAGTTCTGAAGATTATAAATTTTTATACCTACCTGAATTTCTATTTTTAGTGAATTATGATTTTGGTTCAACTCCAGTGGCGTGTTTTTCGACAACTTTTTAGTTGCTACTTTCATTAAATTTCAATTTGCTAAAAAAGAAAATACGCTGACATGATAACCTGTAGAAATGTCGATAGAAGTAATAAAATTTGATAATATAGTCATAACATGACCTTTCTAATTCTTTCTGAAAGATAGTGTCAGGATTTACATCAAATAATAGCACATACAGTGTACGAATTTACGGGGAGATGAGGGTGAAATCCCCGTGTGAGTCTGCATGTGTAATTACAATATAGGATTCATCTCGATAATTTTATCAACATGTCATGCCTCTGAAAATAGTCCTTAGTTCGTATACTGATCACATAACAATGTTCAGCTCTTACAACCTAATCGTTTTTAGAACATAACGGTTTAACTTCAGATATGTACTAATGTGAAGCACCGCGATGCACGCGGATATTAATGGAAAGAAATGGCGAAGAAAGTAAAATAAGTTGTGGAATGGGAGTTTAGCTTTTACCTCCTTCAAAACGAGAGAACCACTACAGGCAGAGGAATCATTGTCTGTATGAAGAACGCCCCAGAACAGAAACATATATGTACTGTACAACATCGTACAAATAATTGCCATTACAAAATAAAATTTTAATACAGTAAATAGAGATGTTAGAGTACACGGTATTTTTGTGTCAATTACATGATACTAATCAAATTCGTTACAACACAACAACATCCGAAATTTGGATCAATCTTAAGTAAAACAAACGAGCAAATTCTAAAGGTAGCGCAATTTTGGAAAGCCCCTAAGAGTACGCACAGCTTGGGAACGAATCTACTTATATCACGTGACACTGCATCAACACTGCTGGGGAGTGAGTAGCAGACGGTTGAGTCCAACATTTGCCTTCTAGTAACACCAAAATCGGGCGTGAATAGCGAAAATGTGGTGCAAGGAGCCGTAGAGGAAAAATTTTAATCCCTGTGCCAGGAAATTTTACCCTTCACAGGAGACGACGCTGAATGTCTATAGCGCACGCGTTTGCTTGTAACTTTCTCGTACTTTTGTTTTTCTCTTTATCATATGTTTGGTGACTTCTATTAGCAGCCGGACCCAGAGACTTTCAGAAAATGCTTTTCGCCCTTTAGTATGAAAAGAAAACAGACCAAGAAACGTGAAAGTAGGTACGGAGAAAATATGAAGACGCGGAAAGTGCATGACTGGTTCTATAAGAATAGCAGATTGCTTAGCCACAGAAAAAAGTGTTTTTTGAAATGAACTTCACCATCTTATCAAGATAAAACAACATCGGTCAAAGATAAGACGATCCTTGCCGTTCAATGTTCTATATCAAGGATATCACAGTATTAAATCATGTTAAATTCGTTTACAGGAGCTATAGCGCAAGTAAGACGCACACCTTTGTGGTAGTGTTTCCAACTGTACTCGTGTTTTGTGTACAGTAATACAAAATACACAATATTAGTTTCCTACTCCTTGTGATATGAATTTTGAGTCAGACACTTTTCGATAACTGTTTTTACGAAGTTACGTGATCATATTTGGAAATTGGGTACAGCAGATAGTATGGTTTGCATTGCTTTTTTTCTATATTTGTGCTTATAATGAAGTCAGCGTCACCCAACGCAAACATTTATTGATTGACGGAAAGAAAATTTGATGGGAAATCGTCATGTTATACATGGCAGTATCTAAGATAAAGTCAAATATATATTCGAGATAAAAATATTTACTTTGGTGTTACTACCTATACTTGCATTACTCTGTGCTACTAGGTTTTAGCACGGCATCCTTATTAAATGGCAATGAATCATCAAAATATCTAATTTAAGTTAAAAGTTATTGAAGATCCTTTCTTGCAACTGCACGGTGCTAGGAAGCCCTCATAACCTCAATATTTTTGTAAAATATTGTTTTAGATTCCTTACCCGTATAGACGGCTAAAATGTGTCACATATTGCTAACGGGTAAAAGACAGAGCAGTTTTCAGCTTATAATGATTTCTATACAGCGTTTGCTGTAAAGCGTTGTTTTCATAGTTTTCATGAATGGGCGCCAGACAAATCGTGTTTAAACGTAAATTTTGAAATGTTTGGGCAGAAATGCTTAATGGTCGATTGCTGTTTAGGTTCCAAAAATGCGTCGATGTAATTTTAACCCTTCGCATGTTCTCAACGTTCAACGTCTTTCACTTATGTTCGTATTTAATACAAAAATTAAACATTTTCAAGTTGATAAAAGAAGCCAGCATTTACATATTCGAGTACTCTATGTCGAATAAATTTTAGCTCATCACCCCTAAATAAAGGTATTTCTCTCACTCCAAGTAACATTATTGTTTGAATCTTCAATAGAACTCCTACGATGGTTATGCGTTTTCTTATCTCAAAATTTGAACTCGCCACGTTTCACTTTGTAGGAGAAGCATTCTAATAGTGTGCAACAAAATAAGGACATTAAATTCACACGGAAGTAATAGAGACATCTAGCTCTATAGACCGAAATTTTAACACTTTTACTTTCACATTGTGCCCACCATATCTTATTTTTTTTAAATAATTATTACGCTAATGGTTTCTTTGAAAATGTAAGAAAAACAATAATTTTTCAGTATGTTTAGCCAAAACACAGGCGTTACGGTGGTGCAATTTGAAAGTTACTTTCTCACAAATTAGTTTTCTTTCGGTGGTGACCATAAATATCCCCTAATCCCTGGTAGTAAACGTGAGTGCTTGAAGGGTCTTCCCCAGATAGCAGTATTATAAGTAGTTTTCCCGGACTTGGTGGTTACATTATCTCCATGGAGGCACTTCAAGCACCACGGGTGTCAGTGTTACAAAGTTATTTTAAAAATTCATTTTTTATATCTTCTATGCCGTCGGATCTATCCGTATTGATTTACACCAAATTTTGCACACATGTGAATAGGTACTGTGAAAGGTCATATGGTTATATCCGGTACCTCAGTTGTTATTCTTACTGACCAATTTAAAAAAATGCTTCCATACCCTTATATGTATCAGCACCAGTTACCTACTGGAGCATGCCATATAGTTACATCAGGTGCTACAGCTAAGTGTTGCTAATTAATTTTAAAATCTCGTATTCCTACGGTATTTTGGAACACAAGCTACCAAAGGATGTATTTTGTATCCACATATAAAAATCAGATGTATCTGTTGATTGATTGTTGGTTACGTAAACCACACTGTTATTGCATTATTTTGTTCGAAATTGCTGTTATAATGTGTTGGCTAAAATGTATGTGCTATTGAATCCAGAACTAGTTTGTGTTTACTTTGCAAGATGTACTTTTTTTTTTTGTATGTGGACACAAAATACGTGTTACAAAAACTACATTACTCAAAGCTTAAGTAAATTCTTTCAAGTAATCTTTTGTTTCAGTCCCATCTTGGATGAATTTCACCACATAGTATTTTCACTGAGACTCACAACCAGTTCAATTGATTATCACAGATGAGATTGTTTTGGCCTTGAGAGATGTGTTTTAATTCTTTGCAATGCTTTGTTTGATCATGAATACATGTTCCTGCAGCGTTCTCATTACATTCTCCGTCCAGAATTAGTCATTTGTCCTTCCACTTGCGTTACTATTTCAGCATCAGAATATAAATAAACTGCTTTTGCTTGGTTGTAAGAATAAATCTTTCCCTGTGCCATTCCCGTGTTCATTTTCAACATTTGCATATTGCTAATAAGTATTTAGAATTTTGATCTCGTTGCACATGAAACAGAGCACACATATATTGATCTTCCGCCAAGCATGGGGTCCAGAAAATACTGTCAATTAATTTCTGTCCACTACAAATCAGATAATTCATAAATTTGCAGCAATTTAAAACTTCAGGTCAAAACTGCCAGTAAAAAAACCGCTGGTAAACGAACATCGTGCTAACGCCAGGGTACATGCTGCTCGGGTTATACTGAAACGTACAACAAATTTCCCTCACTCTCGTTTTAAGTAATTAAGAAATTATAAAATGGAATATTAGCTAATAACAAATTGATTACAATACGGTTCCATCAATATTAGTAGTTAAATGATACCAAATGTTTCTTTAAAATATGCTGGATAATTAACAGTACTAATTGCTGGAAGTTATGAACTTGTGCGCTATCTCTTAAGCGGGTCGCCGGAATAAGCGCGAAACGGACTAAGCGCGAAAGGAACTAGCGCGAAACGGAAGTAACGCGAACGGAACAAGCGCGGGAAGTAGAGCGAACGGAATAAGTGCGAAACGGAACTAGAGCGACAGGAACAAGCGCGAAACGGAATTGGAGCGACAGGAACAATTGCGAAACGGAATTAGAGCGACAGGAAGTAGCGCGAAACGGAACTAGAGCGACAGGAACAAGCGCGAAACGGAATTGGAGCGACAGGAACA
>JAGDQP010019462.1:19136-29796 GCA_022664845.1 Lepisma saccharinum
GCGACAGGAACAAGCGCGAAAGGAACTAAAGCGAAAGCTTCGCTCTTATTCCGTTTCGCGCTTGTTCCGCGACCCCTCTATCTCTCACTAAAGTAATGTTGCCAACTGTAAGATCAAATCCCTACTCATATCAATATTTAGTCGCGACGTACAATTTTGAAATATTAAATCTTAGGCATTAATGCAATATATTTTTCTAGCATTATTTAAAACAAGTCTATTAGCTGCGAAGAATTGAATTGATGAATTTTCCATTGATAAATTTCGCCAGACATCTTATATGCACTGCCGTTACGAAACTGAGCTAGTAGCAAGTCAAATAATTGTGGAGTTTTTCCATTCAGATGGGAATTAATGTCGGAGAAATGTGGCAGCTTCTTTATGAATATTTGAACCAAAATATGTCTAACGGAAAAGCGCTTTGAGATAATTTGTCTCCCTGATGTTCACTATTAATCTTATTCAACATTGAATTCTCTTTTGTTCGGGTGTTGTTTAATTTCTTTTTATGTTTGTGTGTACTGCAGTAGCAAGATTAAATTGTAAATACACTGCGTGCCATTAAAAATGGAAAACTAAGAAGGAAACATCAAATAAATGCAGAACTGAGAAAATATGTATAGCATGAAAAGTAAAAAAAAAAAAAAAATTAGCACTACGATTCCTCTACACATCAAAGTCACTGGAACAAAAATTCGTTGGTGTTACGTCAGTGTGTGTGTAAATGGTTGAAAAATGACTAATCGCCGAATACAGCAACCTTCCCAGCAGGTTTCTGCCTTTGATCGCGAAAGAATTGTGACATATCTCGAGTGTGGTTTATCCTTCCGCGACATTGTTGCCCGTATTGGACGGACTGCGTCCATAGGGTAGCGCACATTGACTAAATGGCTCGAAGGCACTATCTCCCGTCGTACCGGATCCCAACGACTGCGCCATATTTGCACGGCACATCTTACTGAAGCTTCCGTGACTGCACAACATAGATATGAGTAACTACAATGGTTTCGCGAACGTCCCGCATAGAGAGGCAGGACTTCGTCTTAACAAACAATTCCTACTTCTGTTTACAGCATCGTGATTGCCGCATGCGTATCTGGCTTTACCGTGGTACCTGTATTTTGCTTCGCCGCGTCGGTCCGGTACCGGGTGATATAATCTGGGATGCCATTGAATTCTGTGCCGTTCGCGTTTGCTACGCATTGATGGACATGTGACCACCCAAGAGCACATCAACAATATGTTATACTCGGTTTCAGTCCCTTTAGTGCAGGTCCTGATAGTTATTACCCCTGCAAATGGATATCCATAAGAAGAACATCGTGGACGCCCTGGATGTCCACGGAATAGATGTATCGAAGACATCCAATGGTGTAGACGTCCACTGGAAATCCTGAAAATGAATATTATGGTGCATCGAAAATACATTATTTTTCGAAATCGGTTCGCTTTTAGCCAAATTGTACCCACATTTCGTATAGAAAATTTTAGATAAAACATAGATACTAGCTTAAAGGAAATTCAGCTGAATGCATATCGTAAGTATCTTTTGTATATCATCATCATCATATTCAGCCGGTTTCTATCCACTGCTGGATGAAGGCATGCCCCCTTTCTTTCCACATATATCGGTCTGCTGCTATTCTCATTCATGTAGCTCCTGAAAAACTCTTGATTTCATCTACCCATCTTGCATTCGGACGTCGTCTCGGTCGCTTCTTTTCTCTACGAATCCAATGTAGTATATTTGTCGTCCACCTTCCATTTGTTCGTCTAGCTATGTGACCGGCCCATTTCCACTTCAGCTTCTTCGCAGTCTTGATTACATCCTCTACCTTTGTTTGTGTGCGAATCCATTCATTTATCTTCCTGTCCCTCCTGGTTATTCCTAGCATGCGCCTCTCCATTGCTCTTTGTGTGACTCTCAATCTTTGTGTCAATTGCGCATTCAATGTTCAAGTCTCAAAGCCGTACATTATCACAGGTAAGACACATTGATTATAAACTTTACGCTTCAGACACATTGGTAGTTTGCTTTTGAAAATAAAGTGTAGTCTTCCAAACGAACTCCACGCCATTTTACATCTATTTATTTCATCAGTCAACTTAGCATTCGATGTTTTGAGCTGGCCTAGGTAAACATACTCATCAACTATGCCTATTGTCTTTCCATTAATCTTTATATCCGTTTTAGCAGCATATTCATTGTATATGACTTTTGTTTTACTTAAATTCATTTTAAGGCCTATTTTCGACTTCTCATTATTCAGTTCTTTCATTCTGGTTTGTAGTTCTTCCACATTTGAAGCAAACAGAACTATATCATCAGCGAACCGTAGGTGATGAAGATATTCACCATTAATTTTAATTCCAGCTTCATCCCAGTTTAAATTTTGGAACACTCTCTCCAGGACCGCACAAAACAGTTTTGGAGAAACGGAATCTCCTTGCCTTACCCCCTTTCCAATTTTAAATTTTTCACTTTCTTGATGTAATCTAATGACAGATGTGACAGTCGAATAAATGTTTCGCAGTAGCTTGATGTACGCATTTTCGATGCCTTGATGTTCAAGTGCTTTAAGTACTGCTGACAAGGAGACCGAATCGAAAGCTTTTTCGAAATCTATGAATCCCAAACATAGTGGAACTTCATATTCATTAGTCCTTTCCATAACTTGATTTAATGTTTGTATGTGGTATATTGTGCTAAATCCACGAAGAAACCCAGCTTGTTCCCTTCCCTGGTTAAAATCCAAGTCCCGTTCAATACGATTCAAAATAACTTTGGTGAATATTTTGTATAGAACAGCCAGTAAACTAATTGGTATGTAGTTTTCTACGCGTTCTTTGTGCTATTTCTTGTTTGGATATATACTGCACTATTTATTCGTGAAAGAATTTGCAAGGTTTAGCAAAGAGAAGCAAGAGGGCTAACAGC
The DNA here is from genome assembly GCA_022664845.1 of Lepisma saccharinum. NCBI lineage: Eukaryota > Metazoa > Arthropoda > Insecta > Zygentoma > Lepismatidae > Lepisma > Lepisma saccharinum. The sequence continues at coordinate 22,075 of JAGDQP010019462.1, forward strand.
CGCTAAGACGGTTTTAAGACTGTATGCAGCGACCAAATATTCTTCCGAGAACTTGCTAACTGTTTTGTAAATTATCAAACTTTACACTCCTGTATGGTTTTCGACATAAAATCAACCACCAAGTACCGAATAAGCTCGTCAACACTCAATATATGTATGACTAAAAATTCAAGCAAGCAACCTATGACAAAAAATATCTAAAATCTGTAGCACCTGTACGAGTTCACCAAAACAGATTCTGCACCGAACGAAGAGAACTTCGGATCTCCCTGCCACACAAAGCCTGTAGAATGTATTTCAAGTTAGTTAATAAATCGGCTTCTGAGCTCTCTAAAAAGGCGATGCACCGTTTTGTACTGACCATGTTAAACCCTCTTGTGGAATTGTCAACATGTAATATGAAAGAAAGCTACAAAACTGAAACAAATAATGCGGAAATAATACACATTATAACAAAGTTAGTATAACACAGATTTGGGCGTCAAACCTCTCCACCTCAAACCTACTAGGACAGGTAGGTGAGATGAATCCCGATTTGAAGCCACCTCCTTGCGGGTGCTCTTGTTTTTTTTCTTCGAAATAAATATGTAACACTTCAAAAATAAGTAAAGAACTGCAAGAATATCAACTTGCACAGACACAAGATAAGTGCTGCGTGACATATTGCAACGGTGATAATGTTGGCAACTTTTACGCAAATATGATTACGCAAATACAAAGAGGAGCGCAAAATTCAATTGCAGTTCATCGTAAAAACAGAGCACATCTAAAATAAATGTGCGCAAACTTTAACATTAAATAAATGTACCGATCTTGATAAATAACTCCGGCAACCAATGTACTTACAGAATGAGAAGTGAAGTGTTTTGCTCATTGTCAGCCACTATATGTAGGTCGTCATAATTTGTCCATGCGTAAATCGCTTCAACAATCTTTTTTATTATTTCCTGTTCATATTTGACATATTTACTAGTGATTTATCTCTAATGCGAAAGTATTGTTATTAAAATTAGAAGAACTGTAAATTTTTCCTATATTTTTTTAAAATTAAGGCGCCTGGCGGCAATTGAAAACAACACTCGATCCATCTGAAAATTTGTAAATCTAATATGGATAAAACTTGACTGAAAGTGAGCACTTGACGTTAGCCATTTAAAAAAATGTATTTGCGATGCACCATAATGAATATCCATATGAAAAATACTGTGGATAACCCTGGATGTCCACGAAATGGATATTCTGAGGATGGATGTTCTGAACGTTTCGTGGACGTACAGAATATGGGTGTCCATGTTAAGGACATTGTAGACCTCCACTGGGTGTCCTAAAATGGATGTCCGGAAGATGAACATTGTGGACGGGAACACGCCTGAACGTTGAAGAGTCAGAATGTCAAACTAAAAAACGGTCAGAATGTCTAATACAAAGGACAAATCGTCTATAAAAAAGTGACAAAATGTATGAAACCACAAACGGCCAGATATTTGAAATAACAGAACATCTAAAGTTCAACACGATCAGAACGTCTACAATAAAAGGACAACTCGTCTAAAGAAAGTAGTAAAACGTCTAAAAGCACAAAGGGTCAGATTGTCGAAATGACAGAGTATCTAAACTTCCACACGGTCAGAACGTCTACAGAAAGGGACAAATCGTCTACAGAAGGTAAAATTGTCTAAACGAAGCGAAAAGTTCCCAGAAAGGGACAATTGTCTAGGACTAAATCCAAACTAAATAAAAACACTTACACGCAAAGGCTTGGTACGTCCTAAAACGTCGACGTGTTAGTATGTCTAAAATGAGATATGATCAGAACGTTTGCAAACAAGCGATAGATCCTGATAAACAACAAACAGTAAAATTATCGAAGTATCAGAGCGTCTAAACTCGAACACAGTCAGAGCGTCTAAAGAAAGTGACAAATTGTCTACAGAAAGGGTCAAAACGTTTAAGTTTCTGTAAATGATTTGTCCCTTTCTGTAGCATTTCTTATCGTTTTTGAACTTTAGACTTTCTGTCACATCGGTGGTCTGGTCGTTTGTGCTTTTAGATGTTTTGCCACTTTCTGTAGGCGACTGAACCTCTTTCGTAGACGTTATAACCATCTTTCATTTTAGGCGTTCTGACGCTTCGATGTTTTGGCGTAGACCCAATGTTGCCGTGTGTGGTGTTGGACGTTTTGATCTTTTCTGTAGATATTTGGTCAATTTCTGGAAACGTTCGGACCGTTTTTTTTAGTTAAAACGTTATAAGACGTCGTCGTTTTTGCCTAGATCCCCGATTTGTGTTTTCAATGGGATTCAATCCTTGACCATTTCCCTTTTTGATCGTTTTTCTCACGTTTAGACGATTTGTCTCTTTCTTAGACCTTGTCACCGTGTTAAAGTTTGGATGATCTCCCCCGCTTCGACGATCTGAACGTTTGTAGTTCTAGACGTTATATCACATTCTGTATAAAGTTTGTCCTTTTCGGAGACGTTCTGACCCTTCGACATTTTGACGTGGAACCCTGTGGACATCCAGTGGTTGTCCTGAAAATTTAAATCTGTAGAAATAATATTGTGAACGCAACTAGATGTCCAGGAATGGATGTTCCGAAGATGGACGTTCTGAAAATCCAATGGGCGTACTGAATCAGGTTGCAGAAGTGAAGGACATTGTGGGCTCCCACTAGGTGTCCAAAAATTGATGTCCAGAAGAGGAATATTGTGGACGTCAAGTGCTTATCCTGAAAATGAGTATCCAAATGAGGAATATTGTGGATGTCAACTGGATGTCCGTAAGCCAAACATTATGATGTCTAATGAACCCAAAGGATTTCCAGAGATTTGGTTTATATGTAATAGACTTGCTTTGCAGGACATTCAGCGAAATTAACATTTTAATAAGAATGTCTCTAAATGTGCACATAACTAGTACTGTAAGTGACTGGTTCTGTTCCCCAGCAACTTTGAGTTTGCGCACCCTTACTTATAGTTGTATTATTACTTAGTACTGACATCTGTGCTTCCAAAGCCCCCTATTCACATTCCTTATTGGACAAATATAATTGCAGAGACTTAATCGGATAGTAGGATTCTTTACACAAAAATCATATTTTGACAAAAATTATACTAATTCTGCATAAAGCTCTCAATTTCATGGTGATCCATATCCCCGGACTCAACTCTGAATACGTCGGGATGATGATTTGGGTCAAAATTAAAATATTTGAAGGAATGTATTAATGAATAATATAAAAAGAAGAAAAGGAAATAGAAGAGCCCAGCGATGTCCCGATAGTCTACTGAGAAGAATGCCGGACTACGAGGACTTCCATGATCATAGGTTCGAACCCCAACACAGACAGTTGGAAATTTTCCAACTACACGTAAAGACTAGATGAACGGAAATTTAACGCAACGATCTTTATATATACACCGGGAATATTTTACTGTGAGAAGTAGCCAGGAGCTGAATTAATGTGCGACAAAACCAATTTATGCTTAATGTTCATTCGCCATTGGCATGGACATCGTTGGATTGCATATAGATATCCATTAAACGTACTTATTATGTTCATATGATGGACATTGTTCGTTCGGAGCGATGTCCATTCTACGTCGTTTGGACATCTACTGGATTTATTGTCCTATGAGGTGGCTACACGTTCAAAAAAGGTAAAAATATTGCATTTTATTTAAATGTATTTAAAATCTACATTTTTTTGTCATAAAACAACCCAAAGACCATTACGGAAATAGTTTCTGGGTTATTTATATTTTAAAAATACGTTTAAATATTCTGACGATGTATTCAATATATTACCGATATTAGGTACTCATACTCTGGAGCTAACGTGGCTTAGGCGGCAGCGCGTCAGACTACGAATCGGGCGGCTAGAATTCAAGTCCTGGCCAAGATACTGGAGACTTCTCTCTCAGTGTTGCAATACATGGCACTCTGAGGTACAGTCAGCGTCTTATCAACTTGAGTACCAAAGTGTCCTTGGCACTAGTAGGCAACTTGGGGATTTAAAGCGGTCGATTGTGGGCTGACCAGCCCGCCTCACTTCGTACCTCAGGTCGATAATATGTACCAGCACATCGCAAGATTTATTTTCAGCTCGACCCGCAGGGATGAGTAGCCATTTCGGCAACTTCCGGAGCACGCTTGGAAACACTTCCGATAGGTACAAAACTTTTGCGTAAACAGAACATTTGAGTAAACAGTACTTTTACGTATGCACACCGCTAACGCCGCCCAGCTCCCTTCGGACGCACCCTCCTCCCCTTGCACACCTCGCTGTCGCTCGGTGTGCATCCTGCCATGCTGGGTTCATATACATCCTAGTTTTTAGTGGCCTCTTTTAAAATTATAAATCACAACTTTTATTAAATTTCCTTTTGTGTATTTACATAAGAAACGAAAAAACGTTAATTTTCTTTAAAAGATATATATGGAAAAGTTGACGCCAGGGTTTGAACCCGGGACCTCTGGATCAACTTTCCGACATCTTGACCACAAGGCCAAACTGCAGCTGCAGGATTGAGCGCTTGTTGCTGTTATAGCTTGCGCAAGATAGCACGAAAGAATGTTTTGCTAATACATTTCAGTGAGCGAACCTGCACACCAACTCTCCGCCTCTGTTTCTCTCTCACTGAACTTTGGACAACTGTCCTTTCGCTGGCGCAGTGGTTCCAACTCACTTAATTTGACACAGATCAAAACACGGATAGCAGTAACAGATTGGGAATTAGATAGGTTTATGGTACAAGTTAATTTGCGGTACGCTGTATGTTTAAAAAAATCTAATTCCACTGTTTAGAAAATAGACTTACGTTGAAGGGAAGTTATGATATATTAATGCTGTGTAGAAACAATGTTGAGCAACATTGGCCCGGGGGCCACCGTGGTTCAATTATAGAGCTTTGATTTCTGGCGTTTGGTGTCTTCCGTTCGATCCCGGCTTATACCATGTAGTTTTTGTGGTGGACCAACATTGTGTACGTGTGTATTCTCGGGGTTCTCCAGTTTCAACCCACTTTCTTCATTCCACCAATTCTCTCATCATTCGCTTGGCCTGCGTCAAAGTTGCCTAAAGACCTTAAATAAAAAATAAATGGATCAACAGCTTATCTCGGTTATGTCAACTGCTCCGTCATTTGCTTGGATAATCGGGCGTTTAGCGTGTGGGTTTCATTTAACATTAATTTGCAATAATCCTTATATTATGTGTATCAAATGAACGTAATAACTAAAAGGCATTTTAATAACTAAAATACATAGCACATAATATTATATTTTCAAAGTGATCACGTCAACAGGCCTTCTTTTTCTCGTAATGTAATGATGTTTTCTTTCAAGCTGCTATCAACTTCGCCTCATTTCTCCTTTTCTTTCAACACCGAGTCGCCGTAGCTCAGTGGTAGAGCGTAGGCGCAAGATTCGAAAGGTCATGGGTTCGATCCTAGCGGCCCACCATCCCGACTGGGGGTTTCCAGGATTTTTACTGAATCACATCAGGCAATTGCCGGGATGGCAAATTTATTCTAGACAACTTCCCGCATCCTTTCTCCGCCCCTTTTCCAGGCTTGAGCCTTAGATACCTAAAGGCCATAAAAATTCAAAAATGAAATTTCTTTTCTTTCGATGAAAAGGACGGAATTATAAATAGTACACCCATTTAGAGAGAAAGCGTTGATAGTGAAAACAAATCACCATTATCGATCTTTTCGACATTTTAAATATTCAATTTATTATCTCATACTATCGCATAAGTTGTTTTGGGTCTATGCTTGGCTGAATGGTTAGCATGCTTGCTTTCGTGCGTGTTGGTCCGGGTTCAAATTACTAGTGTCTATTGAAATTCTATTCTATATTCTGTTGTAACAAAAGCTGTAAGTCCCGCCTTTAACAATTCACAATCTTGTTTAGAACATTAATAACATCTTCAGTGCTTCTTTAAGGGGATGAGCGGAACTATAATAACTTGTTCAAAGAACGGAAAATACCCTCCTAAAGTTCTAAAGGTGTAAAAGAACAGAGTCTTCATGCACCCCGAGAAGTTTCTAAAATATAAACACACCCAGATACTAATAATATCACCACAGAAAGATGAAGAAAACCCTGCAATATTAATACAAAAAGGATAATTTACGTTCAAGTCTCTCTTACATACAATGTTTCACATCAACAGTTTGCAACACTTTCACCTCATTGGTGTATCGGATTTAAGAGTTATCGAGAATGGTTTCGTCTGCTCTGTCTCCTTTCAGACTCGCATTGAGGGTCAATCAATTTGTTTTAACCCGTGCTGTGGCTATTTGTCGCTTACAATGACAACAACGCAAGACACTGAGCCTTTGCTGGCTTATTTTTGTAAATGCATATCCATGGAGTTACTCCAACCAAGCGTTGTTAAATCCAATGGCCAGGCGAGAAGGAAGACTGATTGTTTGAAACTCGCATCTGCAAAATGTCGGGCCTCGAAATCCAATTTCCACACTGTTTAAGCTAGATATATGAAATTAGACACAGAGGTCTATTATCACGATTAGTTTAGGAATATTATATTTTGAAAAAGTCGCTATCTTGGATTCAATATATCCACACAAAATCCATTTTCCACAGCGTTCTAGCTACAGAAATAAAATTTTATATGAAGGTGTACCATCATGAGTAGGCCACGACACTATAAGAAAACGTTAGAAAATCATTTTGGATCCGAAATGCAGCCCCAAAACAAAAACCACTGCAGCTAGAGAAAAGACATTTGGTATTAAGTTCTATCACCACGAGTAGGTTACCGGGCGGCAGATCAGCACCATGGGAGCCCTGTCCCCCAGGAGTATGCCTACGATAAAGCTGGCGCAGCACCCAAAATTACCAAGTTGGAGGCGCAGCATTGACAGGGGCCTTGGAGCAGCGTTTCCAACGAAGCAAAGCGAGTCCATACAATATTAAACGCCATGGTCACTCACTGACTGACTCACTGGTCACAATTCCCGGGCCAAACATCTGGAGCCAGAAAAAACAAATTAGTATGAAGTTGTATGGCCAAGAGTAGGTAAAGGAAAAAAATCCGACATTTTGAAAAAGTCGTCATCTTGGATCCAGAATGGCCGCCAAACCTATTGTCATCATCATACATCATCCCTAATAGGTTAAGAAAATATTAAAAAAGGTCTGTAAAGACGTCTTCTTGAATCGAAAATGGCAGACCCTCAAAACCATTTTCCACATCGTTTTAGCTGGAGATACGAAATTTGGTATAAAGGTGTATTATCACGAGTAATTTAGGAAGATATTACAACATTTTGAAAAAGTCGCTATGTTGGATTCAAAATGTCCACACAAACATCCATTTTCTACACAGCTCGAGCTAGAGAAATTAAATTTTGTATGAAGGTGTACCACCACGACTAGACCACGGCAATATACCAAAACGTTAAAAAAGTTGCCATCTTGGATCCAAAATGGCAGCCCAAAATACCATTTTTCAAACCACTGAAGCTAGAGAAACGAAATTTGCTATAAAGTTGTACAATCACCTGAGCAGGTTACAGTAAATGGAGCTTCGCCCCAGGAGGCTCCAGAGTGTTTGGTTACCATAAAGGGGGCGTAGCCTCCAACCCAACAAAGAAGAGCAAGTTAATATTCCATAATGGTAGATTGGTATTAAATGAACAATCGGTTTCCTTCTGCGGAATATTGAATTAAAGTAAATATCTGTTTCATTTT
>JAGDQP010019463.1:0-15682 GCA_022664845.1 Lepisma saccharinum
TTTTAGAGAACCCCCCATAGAAAAAAGTCTAACACAATCGCTGCCTGCATACCTCGCAGTGGGTATACATGTAAACCATCCACTCAAAAGTCTAGAAAAATTGTTACCCGCATGCAAATCATAGAATGATGTCTTCAATATAAGGCCTACCTAAAACCGTGACACAACTTCTCCCTTCCTCTATCTGTCCTCCTGAGCCAAAGATACCTCAAAAGTAAAAAATAAAGAAATAAAAATTTAATTTCAAAGTAAAGTCTATACGGCTTTAATAAAAGAGTAGAGCATTCGCATAGCATTTGTTAGGTGCTGAGTTCGATTCCTCACGACTAAGCATCATGAGTTTTTTTCCCCACACTCACATAAGGCAAATTCTAGAATGTTTTCTTCTATATAAGCCTCTCACCAGAATCTACCTACATCCTTCCCCTCCCCTCCTCCTTATCCTCCACCCTGAGTCTTAAATGTGTAAGGCTATAAATAAAAGAAAATACATTCAAATTGAAAGTATCATACTAAAGTGTAGTAAAACAAGGCAGTTTGAAATCATTTAAAATGGCAAAACATTACATTCATAAAGTTTTTTCAAATCTATTTTCTCTAAAAATAAAAGAAATATTTACCTTTAATTCAAATTTTCCTTGAGAGAGTCAGAACACAATAAAATCTGAAATGAAGAACGTTTTTTAAGAACTAGCAAAAGTAAAATGCTCTCCTACTTTGATATAACACCTTCAATGTTACTCGAAATAATGAACATTCAATCGAACAGTTTAACATTATATAGGAATTTATTATCTATAAACTACGCATGCTCTACATCACATGTGTTTATATCTGATGTTATTCAGTGTTCTTATTTCATCAGCTTTCAATTCAATGTTAAATATCTCTCACAAACATTATTCAAATATCTCATGTTATCCGCTCTCTGTATTACATCAGCTATTGACTTCACTGCTACAATATCTCCTTCAAATATTACAAAGACGCATCATATCTTCCTGAAAACACTAAGCAACATTTACACAGATAGTGAGCAGTCCTTCACTGAGCTGTTTACATTTTCATCAGACGTCACGAGTTTGAGTACAAGCTTTCATCAAATAATACTCACGACAATCTTTCACTATGTAAATTATTTATTTATTTCTTTTATTTTCTTTCTATCTATCTTTCCCAACGGAGGCATGAGATTATTCCATCAGCTTTGACTTCACTGTTAGAATATCTCCTTCAAACATTACGAAGACGCATCATATTTTCCTGAAAACACTAAGCAACATTTACACAGATAGTGAACAGTCTTTCACTGGCCTGTTTGCATTTTCATCGGACGTCACGAGTTTGAGTACCGCTTTCATCAAATAATAGTTAAGACAATGTTTCAAGCTTTAAAGAAGATTATACACAAGCGTCATTTCTTCACGTGAATTTAATCTTCTGTACATTACCTCTAGTTTATCATATATTTAACTAAGCCAGGAAATAAACTATAATGGTTTCAAAACAAGTAACATACAAAGTTTTCTGATCTCATTTCCTTCACTTCTTTCATCAGATTCTACGGTCGCTGTTAACATGCCATAGTTCATTAATCTCAACATTGCATCAGCCTAGGCTTTAACTTGGAACGATTTCAAAATGAGTATGATAGTTCGTGTGCAGATCAGAGAAAAGATTACTTCAGTTTTAAACATCTTTCCTTCCTGTTCAGTGGTTTTCTAAATCGGTCTGTAATTTCACCTTCACAAAACTTTATATATGAAGAATATTATCCTCCATATTAAAAAGACTGAACTTCATAGGAAATATTCAAAATAAAATATATGATAACCTCCTAATATTAGCAGATCATCGGGGCAGGTCCTTTCAGACAAGTCCAGTCTTCCCAATATGCATATCAACTTAATAAAATAAAATGTGTTAACCTCGTAATAGTATGACTTCATCGTGAACACGTCTTTTGCGTCAGACACACTTTTTGTTGTTTTCTGTACAACACTCCTATTACTATCGATTCATCGAGGGGGGCAGGTCCTTTGCAACTAGTCCAGTCTTCGCAATATGTATACCAACTTAATAAAATAAAATGTGTTAACCTCGTAATAGTATGACTTCACCGTGTACACGTCCTTTCCGTCAGACACACTTTTTGTTGTTTTCTGTACAATAAGTTCCGCCTTCCCAATATGTATAGTACCCCCCCATCAAAAATAAACGTCATAAGTTTAGCCTTCCCATTATGTAACTCTCCTAGCACTATCACCTCATCCTGTCCTGCCAAGCCCTTTCTTACAGGTTCAATTTAATATGCATAGTAAAAAAAATATTTTTCTTTTTACTTCTTCTTTTTCTTTTTTTCACTGACCTGGACTTTAACCTGTGGTGTTGCCACATAAAAACAACAAATTTGGTGTACTCATCTACTCACCTATTACTTATTTTACCTTCCTGATCAAGGCGACGCTTCTTTCAATTCTATTGTTAATGAAGTGGTCTATTTCACCAAATAAAAAGCCAACGCTAAGGATGACACATTTCCTCTCTCGTCACTACAAGCCAAAGCCCATGGTTGAAGGTAACATCGCGGCACTTTCCTGTTGTGACAGGAAAAACATCAGTCAGATCAGGATGGTCGGCCACTGGTATCGAACTCAGGACCAATCGATATGAAGTCGAGAGAGAGAGATAGAATTAACCTGGTGGTAATATTTTAATAAGAAAATAATGAGACAAATTCCACTGATAAAATAATCATATTGTCAATGCATTTCAGAACTTTGCCTGGGTTTTCTGTCTTTCAATTGCAAGTGTTTTATTTAATCATTATTATTATTATTATTATTAAAGATTTTCTTGGTATGTGCGTAGAATATTCTATGAATATCTGAATGTTTAGAATGAGCGCAAATCCTGGGTATAGCCCAAGTATATTGTACGAATATGTCGTGAATAGTTATTCTTTGCGTATATTTTTCAAATTTTCTAACAAGTAAACATATCGATGCTTCATACTGCTTTTTCGACCAATCTTCGTAGAGGAGTGGGGTACACCAGGAAACCACGAATAAAAGTGCTTTCGTCCATAAAGACGGGCCCATTGGTCAAAAGTTTGATTCATAAGAGTCAGTACTTATACTGTGATCTAAGTCGGAAAATACACGTTTATTTATAAAATGTTTAGAATTATGGAAAATAAATACACGTGAATAGATATTGAGTCAATGCACTGTCTTTTAGAGGGTACGTTTGCCATTGCCGCCATCTTGCAGTCAGCCATTTTGAATGTTTCTCGATTTTTTAATTGGGAAAGGTGTCATGTAACATATTGTTCTGGGCAAGAATGTTACCAGAAATATATTGGTGAAGTCATTTTTGCCACAAACGTATTTTTGAGAGAGATAATGAGATATTACATGAGTATGCGTAGTTGATTGAAACAAGTCTGGAAATACTCTGTTCTTCTTGAAACAGTGCACTAAATGAAGATCCAATGCACAACTAATGAGCACAGATTAGGTGGTTCCCAATACTCACTTTTTTTGAATTGAGTCTTAATTTCTTGCACTGTTTCAAGAAGAACAGAGTATTTCCAGACTTTTTTCAATCAACTACGCATATTCATGTAATATCTCAAAAATACATTTGTGGCAAAACTGACTTCACCAATATATTCCTGGTAAAATTCTAGCCTAGATTGATATGTTACATGACACCCTTCTCATTTAAAAAAATCTAATAAGATTCAAGATGGCGGCCATAACAAACGTACCCTCTAATAGATGGCGCAGTGATCCAGTATCTATTCATGTGTAATTGTTTTCTATTGTTTCAATCATTTTACAAATAAATGTGTACATAAGGAAAAAGGAAATAATGTATAAACACCTAAAAGGATGAACACGATGAAACGCCACTTTGTATTACCTAATTTAAACTACTTCATAGAAATTACGTTACAAAGTTCCTTCAAACAATCCTTTATTGTCCTAAGTCCTAACAATCAGTCATGACGGAGAAAATTGGCTGCGTAAAGGAATGACACGGGAAACTAAAATAGGGCCTACAGTCAGTTACCCAAGAAAGTAGCTTAGCTTTTGCCCTGTCGTTTATCTTTATCTTTTATCCCTAGCCCCATGCCCTGTCTTTATCTTGATCTGCAACCACTAAATATACGAACACTTATTTAATATAAGAAACAAAGAAAAACATATTACTTTCTCGTCACTTCCTGAAAAAAGCGACGCTTCTTTGAATTTTATTGTTAATCAAGTGTATATTTTTTTCAAATGAAAAACTAACGACGAGGAGGGCATATGCCACCTCTTGTACTCTCTAGCTTGCGCCCATGTTGAAGGAACTATCCCGGCACTTTTCTGTTCTGAAAAATAATATTAGTAGAAAATTGACAACACTATTTTTTACTTGAAAATGTGTGACAAAATCTTTTTCTTTTACCCAGAAAGTATTAAAGATTTGGGTATGTGAGTCAGTACATTATAGAGCATATCGTTAACTACGTTAAAAAAAGAAGAAGAATCAGTGCCTTACAATTTTTAGTATGATAGTTAGCCTATGGTCGATTCCGTTACGAGCTTGTCTGTGACTTTGCCCTTTTCCCCACAATTGTCGACATCCTGGGGGCGAATACATGCATTTTCATACTAAGGATTTTGATTTCGCATCAATAAACTCTGGTCTGTCCTCAAATCGGGGGTAGCTGTTTACCAACCCTCTCTCCCCACTCCACTACCGGACAGAAAGAGAAACTACTCCAACGCCAGACGATTTTTCTGCGTTTTAGAGAACTACTTTAATATTGGAAACATATTTTCTTCTCAGAGTCTAAATTTTCGCCGAATCCTTCCCCATCTCAAATGACAAGATCGGATTCTGGACATTCTCCATGTATACCCTCATTTTCATTTTTCGCCTCTGTAAAATCGTTCACAAACAATATGCGAAGATTTGGGATGAAATCAGTTACATTTGTTTGATGTACGTATGCTTTATTAATCTGCGGTAATGTTATAGCTGCGCTAGGAACTCTCAAATTATTAGGAGTACATGCACGAGCATCCCCAATCGATGGTGAGTTCTCAGACTAAATTTGCTTCTGAAAGGATGTTGAGTGATTTAATAGTTTGAAACAGTCTCCGGAGCTGAGTACACAAGTAACTTTCAAATTGATTGTTGTGCATTGAACTAAAGAAGTTAAAATATTGAACATTATAGAATTGTAATTTCTCAGGACCGAAATGTTTTCAAAATTAATGTAGAAACACACACATAAACATGAGGAAAAGATACAACAAACAATTAGTGTATTTTTGAACAAAGTTGAGCAGAGATGTTAATGTGTTTTCTACAATAAATATTTTAAGATTAAAAGGTGTAACATTTTTAATACTTCTGCTGTACAAGCGTGCGCAGAATATTCATGATATTTTGATTGTTGTTTCTAATAAAAAATACCTTTGCAGTTATGATAATTTATCTTTCTCATTTACTTTAAAAATAACCACAGTTCCTAAGCAAAATGTGCAGGAATGACTGCCTTCGTACTGAAGTATGAAGAAGCAACGCAGCCGATGTGTTATCGAACCAAATTTGCGATTTCATGGATCCTTACTTAATGATATTCGTAGAAGGAGAATCTCAATATAATCGGAGTTAATTCTGCGCAAATGGTGAGAGTATTTTGTGTATTTAGAATTAGATGCAAACGGTTAGTGTGCTTTCGAAACTAATCTATCTCTGGAGGGATTCAAAGTTAAAAGTCGTTTGGCATGAAAGTAACAATTTCGACTAACGTGTAACATACAATCTAAATCATTTTCAGATATAATTCATATCTGTTGATGATCATAAATTTTCACTTGAAAAAATAACAATAAATTTAAATAACACAATGACATCAAGATTTATCTTCTAACATCTCAGTGAGGCGTGTCCGGTATTACAATAAGAAGACTGAATATGTCAGTAATTATCAATTATAAAATTGTGTCGATTCGTTTTTCTGAGACAAAAAAATCTTCGAAATTTATGAACTACAGTAGGAATGTCACAACACTATATTTCATGCAGAGACATGCATACGCGATATCTCCGTTTCACGCCTTAAATATTATGCTACAATCAAACTCCGAGTATTGTAATCTGTGTATGTAATTTTATATCAGAGACTCAAATTCAGTTTGTCAATTCCAATTAATAAACTTAAATAAATAAATGCAGTAATTCTCGTCATCTTTAATAATGAGAATCTTACGGTTCCTCCTTTCTACTTTGCATGTTTCAATTGTTTAAAATGAATTGAGGGGGTATGGGTGAACAACATTCGATGTGCTCTCTTTTGACATGGCACATAGATTTTGTTCGCGGATACGCCTCAATTATTTACTTGAAAAAACAACGTAAAGAACTTGCAATGAAAATTATATTATCCAATTATGCATCTCAAATAGAATTTAGTCCTATGCTACTTTTGCTTATAGGAAGGAAAGCGAAGCAATCGTATCATGTACAAAGAAGAAATATTAATGAACAAAATATCTCAGTTATAGGAATAAGGAATAAAATTTAAGTAATCATAAACAGTGTTTTAATTATTTAAATCGCATTCCCTTTGATAATGTTAAACCAAACATTTATTTAATAAATAATAACGATCGTAAATACACTGGTATTGAAAAAATCCTAATTCGAAAATTGAATAAGTAAACCTATGTATACATATTTAGTTATAATTCACATTACATGGAAAATTAATTGTGTTTGAAAATTACACTTACTTTTTGATAACTCTCTTATGTTTTCGATCAAGAACATTTGGTGGACACAAAATATGAGCAGGTAGAGGAATTTTCCATTCGTTGTAGCTTCGTTCAATTATTACTACAACGGGATTTTCTTGAAATTTTACCAATAATCGATAAATGAGAAAGGTGGTCATTCCCACACCACTAAGGAAAAGAAACGTAAATATTAATCAGAAAGAAAAGATACAAATGAATAGGATTAAAGTCACTTGAACGAGAATATTGGATTCCAAACGAACTAGGAAAATGTCTATATATATGTCATGAGGTGTAACATGAAAGATCCTGAAATGCTAGAAATCGTAATGGGAATATATTTTGCAATTTATGGCATTGAACTATTTTAATGTAATATACAAAAATAATACGATTAGAGATAAACATTATCTTTCACAAGGTAAGAAAATTGACTCGTGGTTATTATCAGCATAAAGTAAAACCATTCAGATATAAATAAACTCGAAATCTGGTTAGGAAAGGGCAGTATAAATGGCATTACTTTATTTGCTAACGTAGAAGTATTAGGATACATAATTACCATTTGAGCGGCTGTCCAATTGCACAGAGGATTCCTTGGATATTTCCTCAGTCACAACAAGAAACTATCGCTACAATTGTAACGTAGACCCCGATCTAATACTTACCGTTTACTCTCTCCTGCCCTAATCCAGGTTGATAAATAGACAATCCTGTTTATTGAATTATACAACAGCCCCCAAAAAACCTTATTTTTGTATGATAAATGACTTCAACACAAATAATATTAAGTTGGCAAATAGAGCAGCGCACTATACGTAAGGCACAAAAAAAATGCAGATCCCAATCAACCTCATAAAAATAGAAGCTTACGCGAGCGCGATTCTCTATGTATGTGACGATCTCATCTAGTCTTTACCTTTTTTTAAAAAAAACTGGGAAATATCAAATTACTGGATAACATGGAAATTTTCTCAAAAGAAATGACTACAAAGAATAATCGAAAGAGTGTTGCATTACAACGTATAAATGACAATGTATTTTCAGGAAACATCTGTGTATTCGCTGACCACAAAATTCGTTTAGTTTAATGTCTTACATTTGGAAGATGTTTTTAATCAACATTTAAACCCAACAGAATTCGTGTACTTACTTTTCCATAAGCTAGTGATGTATTTGAGCTAATAAAACCATAGAACCTTATACAGAGGTATAAACCATATTTTGTTAATTGTGGTATTGATATCATATGTTGAGATAACTCTTAGAACAAAACGAGTGTAACGTGGTTTCACCTCACATTCAAGACGAGTGAACAGCAATGTATTTAAAAATAAAAACAACTGTGACAGTGCTACAAAACAGGAAGTAAAGTTTACTCATAAACTGTATTTATAAGACAATTGAAGATCGTAAGGACTATTGAACATGCTTCAAAGTCCTTGTTCTTATCTTCAAGGTATGCAATGCACATAAATAGCATATTGGTGTTAGAAAAACATTCATTGATGTTTGTTTTCAATAACCATAATTTATAAAAAAAGTACGCACTTATTACGTATTGAGGACAAGTTGTCCCAATTTATTATTTACATTACAACGTGCTTATAATGTTATACTCTATACTTTCATCTTAATTATTATGACTCTTCTTAGATATCGTATTTTGTTTAAGTATTATCATAACATTCCAAGATTTTAGAGCATTCACATAATGACGTATAAAATAGTTATTTCAAGAAATACATTTTCTCCCGTTACCGTGTATTTTTAATACATTAATACGGTACATTATGCACTTCATTAAGAGTCATTATAATTACTCACCCGAAAACTTATCTAGTGTAATGTTTTGGGCTTCGCCCATAACTGTTCCATAGAATGTATAGTTTCAATTAAAAAATCTTAATAATTTTAATGTGTTGTATTAAAATACAGATGGGATCTATTAGATTCCGTAGTTTGGAAAATCGATAATTTTGAATTTGTCAATTAATTTAAACATTAGTTTAATTCCAAATTATCAG
The DNA here is from genome assembly GCA_022664845.1 of Lepisma saccharinum. Classification (NCBI taxonomy): domain Eukaryota; kingdom Metazoa; phylum Arthropoda; class Insecta; order Zygentoma; family Lepismatidae; genus Lepisma; species Lepisma saccharinum. The sequence goes on from JAGDQP010019463.1 coordinate 8,828, forward strand.
AAAATTATATGTATTAACATTGAAAATTTGTTATCGTTTCTATATTTGGTTATATTACTTTTTAATTCTGAATGTTGTCCTTGCTGTAAGTTAAAAGTAATCTTGGTGCAAAATATCAACTGTGGTAATGTTGTTTACACATGTAGAGGTGCTCATTTTGACTGAACATTGCAACAAGCAAATTTGGCCTTAATGGTGTGTTTTTTGAATCAGTGGTTTTGGGCGACTACACCACTGCGGCAATTCAAGACTGTGTGTTGTTTAGGATGGCAATGACTGACAGAAATACTGAACCATAAGAGATGTAGTTGTTTCCCCAAAGTAAGGGTAGTCGTATTTTTTAAGACTAAAGATTATTGTGACATAGTTAGGACCGAGAGGAAAGACGAAATGAAATATATGTTTAGTCTATATGATTCGCATCAAAAGTGTATATTTGAATATAAAAACTGAATACAAATACTAACTAATGTATATAGAGCAAAAAAATAACATAAAAGTAGAATGTTTGCTGTCATGTTATTTCTAGGCATATGTACGAGATGGCCTGTGTTTTTGAAATAACACTTTGAACATCTATGCTACATGAGACAGAGAGGAAGAGAGAGAGACAAAGAGACGAACGGTGACGAAAGAAGAATATATGCTTATTATTTCGCACGTTATTATTACTACATATATCGTCTAGGCTGGTTTCCACGTGATGTAGCACATAATGTCAGTTACGGTTGACAGTAAAAATGTATCTATCCGCGTGGTGCAAACGTCTACTTGCCCGTTGCACTCAAAGCGTTCAAGCTTTCCCTTTGACTTTTGTTCGCAACGATACACAGTTCAAAGCAAATTATAATTTTGACAAATTTGGATTTTAAAAATAAACTTTCAGAAACAGGAAGGGTCGATTCCGCAGAGTATATAAGACACCAAATATAGTTTACATATATACTCTGACCCTTCTCACATGCGAACGCGGGAAATAATTGGATTATCCGACGTGGAATCGAAGTCAAAGTTGCTTCAGTTGCTCTGTTGGACCACCGAGAAGTAGGTAACCAAGATTACCCATGAGGCATTGCGAAATGACTCAGGCTAGTCACGTATTTGTTCATAAGGTCCGTATGAATAATAAGAATATCAATATAAATCGACCATATAAGCAAATAACTTCAGCACGTCATAGCGTAGACCTTAACACATTACCAAATAAGGTTTTTAAAATGATGTAGAATCAACCGTTGATTCCTAGTCTGGCGTCTAAAAGTCGAGATAGATCTAACATTGCATCTGAAAAGGGATTATCCCGGTTTCGAATACAAAGGAAACTCGGAAAAGTAAAGAAGCTTCCAGCAAAATCTATCGACGCCATTACAAATGTAAATGAGGAATTCTTATTATACTTCACTGAAAAAGTACGAAAATAGTTACGTTATCACAGGAAGACATTAATTATCGATAACAAAGCATGATTAAAGATATATTATTTCCCATCCTAACCTTTAATTGAAATATATGGCTAAACAATGAAACTTTAATCTGGTGATATTTTAATAAGCTGGTAATTCCAATGTAAACCTTTGTAAAAGTATATGATTTCTTGCTACAATATTTCATTCCCAGATTGCAACACTGTGTTGTGTGCTTTACGTGTACTGTTTACTATCAGTAGAAGATAAAAAATATCTTATAATACAAGGTTAGTGTTTTTTTGAGTAATGTAAACGCTATACTGGTTGGTAACACCGACAAACTAGTGACTCCGTGTTTTCAATCCTGATATCCATCACGCTGTAATAAAGAAATTTCCGCAAACGAAATTTTCATTTAATGCATCGTTTTTTATCTATTGAGAATCTTGCATATTCTCTTCTTTTATAGGCGTTGATTTTGGGCTCCATGTATATCCGAAACAAAGCAAATTTCTACCCATCTTCATAAAATAACATTAGTGTTTATCATAACTCCTACTATCATCTCCAAAAGTATTGAACCTTCATCACGTTTGAACACATATAAGTTTGTGTTGAGGGGGCAACACTCTGAATATAACATCACTCTATTGCACATGGAAGGTCCCCCCCCCACCTCTCTCTGTCGGTACATGTTCCACTGCACATGTTTTGTATTTTCTTACAGTGCTTCGCAATATTCCAGGGGATTGATTACAATGGAACACCCTATAATCATATTCAGCCATTTTCTACTCTCTTGCATTTGGACGTGGTCTCGGTCTTTTCTTTTTCTAGGAATATAATGTAGTATATCCGTTGTCCACCTTCAATCTGTTCGTCTAGCACCGTAAACAGTCCATATACCCTTCATCTTCTTCGCTGTTTTGATTATATCTTCTAACTTTGTTTGTGCGCGAATCCATTCATTTGTCTTCTTGTCCGTCCTAAACATTTCTGGCATGCACCTCTCCATTGCTTTTACTTTGACTTAATATTTGGGTCATTTGCGCATTCAATGTTCAAGTTTCACAGCCGCAAATCATTACAGGTAACGACACATATTGATTATACATTTTACGCTTCAAACATATTAGTAGTTTGCTTTTGGAAATAAACCAAACGAATACCACGCTACTTTCACCTTCTATTTATTTCATCAGTAAACTTCGCTTTAAATGTTTTGATCTGACCTAGGTAAATATATTCATCGACTATGCCAATTGTCTCCCCACTAATCTTTATTTACTTCTTAGCAGTATGTTGATTATACATTACTTTTGATTCAGTTAAATTCATTTTAAGGCTTATTTTCGAACTCTCTTCACATAGCTCTTCCATTATGGTTCGTAGTGCTTCAGGACTTGAAGCAAACAGGACTAAGTCATCAGCCAATTATAGGTGATGAAGATATTTGCCACCGATTTTTATTGCAGCTTCATCCCAGTTTAAATTGTAGTTCACTCTCTCCAGGACAGTTGAAAACAGTTTTGGAAAAAAATAATCTCCTTGCCTCACACTTTTCCAACTTTCTTGATGTAGGCTAATGACGGATGTAGCAGTCAGGTAAATGTTTTGCAGCAACTTGATGTATGCACTTTCGATGATTTATGTTCGATTTAAGTACTACTGCCAAGGAGACCGAATCGAAAGCTTTGTCAAAATTTATGAATCGCAGACATAGCAGAAGTTCATATTCATTAGTCACTTCCATAACTTCATTTAATGTCTGTATGTGGTTTCTTGTGCTGAATCCACAACGAAATACGGTTTTCTCTTTCCTGCTTACAATGAAATTCTCGTTAATATGGTGCTAAATAACTGTGGGAACATTTGTAATAGAAGTGACTGAAAACTATTTGGTCTGTATTTTTCGATTAGTTCCTTGTCCCCTTTATGAACAACAAAATGATAACAGCATTATTAAAACTTGACGGAATCTCTCTCTTCCTCAGGCACATTGAGAATAATTTGGCATATCATCTTTCATCTTTTCACCTCCCCACTTAAACATCATTCCTCTGAGTCCATCTTCTACTAGCAACTTTCTGTTCTGCTTCCCTCGAAATACTTTATCCACGTATTCTTCCATTACGTCTGGAACATCTATATCATATTCTTCTAAATCATCATTTTATATTTCCTCTTAGGAGTATTGCAATTTTCTGAAGAAATTTATATAATTTCTTCCTTATTTCGTGTAACGGTCCCATCTGGTATCTTAACTGCAATTAATTGCTTCTTTCCCTATCATGAGCTACTGCTTGGTGTTCTTCAGGCTCTTGTTTTCCTTGATTGTTTCTCTAACACGATTTTTGTTGTATCTTCGTATATCCACTCTTATTCTCTTCCTTACTATTTTATTTATCTCTATGTACTCAATCTTATTTATGTGATGTATTTCTTCTTCTTTCATTTCCCTCCTCTCCTTCATCAAGAGTTTAGATTTTTTCTGAAATTTTTCTTCATTTTTTCTTTTTGATAACTGCTATTTCCTTGGCGTTCTTTCTTACTATCTCAGTCAGTATTTTATTTGTGTTATAGATGTTTTCTTAATTTTATAACTCTTTCAAAGCACGGAATCTGTTGCTTAGTTCTATATCAAATGCGTTTATGTGTTTCCCTAAATATTCCAGATATAAAAGTAGCGGTTTTCTGTGATAACCTTCTTTCTCTCAAGTCTAGTATTTAGTTTCAGCTTACATCTTACAATCCTATGATCACTCGAGATTTTGAAACTGTTCCGAACAGACATGTCTTTCAAAATGTCCCTGTTATTCGCTGAAAGATAATCTATTTCTTTTCAGGCGCATTTGGGCCTTTCCATATCAATTTCTTCTGGTCAGTTTTTTTAAAAATCAATTGGACATTAACGGTCTTTTGGCTTCTGGGAACTCCACCAGCTTTTCTCCTCTATGGTTTGTTTTGCCAAATCCAAACTTCCCACTTTCGTGCCACTGCTCTGCTTAGTTCCTACTTTCGCATTGAAGTCTCCCAATCGTAATTTTGTAATGCGATTTGCTACTATCGAATATTTTCTTTATCTTCTCGTATATGTCTTCGAATTCCTCTTTCGAATGTGACGTTATTGAAGCATATATTTGTAAATCCTCTATGTTGCATATCTTATATATTTCCATTATTATTCGTGCGATTCTATCTAAAATTCCTTCAAATTCCGTGACCTGTGTTTTCAGGATTATTTATTATAAAGGCAACGACTGTCGATTTACCATTTTCTATTCCTCTGAAGTAGAACATATGTCCTGACGATAGTTCCAACTGTTCTTCATTCTCCCTCCACACTTCTGATAGTCCTATAATGTCCCACTTAAGATAATTCTCCAATTTTTCGAAACTGTCCTCTTCTGCAAGTGAATGACATTTCAGAGTCGCCACGTATAGGTCCGATCGAGTTGCAGTTTCGGTGTCGTGTCAGTCTACATATATAATCCGGGAATTGTGAATCTCTGACTTCCTGCCAGTTGCATTTTGTCCTCTGGGTAATAAAGGCCTCCGATACTGTTTCCTTACTTGTATCCACATGTCATAACGAAGGAGAGGTTGGCCAAAAAGTTTATTGGATACTATCAGGGTCCATGATGTGAACGTATCGATTGAGCATTAGGCGTATACCCCGGTCAGTTCTTTAAGCCCTAGTAAGAGGAATAAGAGGAAGTAAGGGGTCTCCTCTCTGTTAATGCCAGAGGCCTTTTATGGCGACAATCCCAATTTGTGGGCCCTGTACTGGTTTTCAGGCTATATATATATATATATATATGGCAACGCCCTAGCCGAGCTGGTCTACCGGTTTCCGTGAGATCACCGAAGTCAAGCAGCTTTGGGTCTGGTCATTTCTTGGACGGGTGACCGTTGTAGTACTCCAGATGGTGTGTTGCCTCTGCGGCGTCCACCCAGCGTCGTGAGGCCAATTGGGGAGCTACCTGAAAAAAGAGGTAGCGATCACGGTTGAGAGCTTCGGCTCTCCTCTCCCAACACGTCTGGTCAGCGTGGGAGTAGTAGACCACCTCTTCCCTCCGGGAGAGGCCTCATCCAGGAGTGGATTGAATATGGCTGTGTATTATATAAATAATTTATATATATATATATATATATATATAGATATATATATACATGAGGGGCATTCAGAAAGTAATGTCTCCAAGTTCACTACTTTGCCAATAGTGCTGCAAACATTCTGAACTGTCTGTCATTAATGCACTGATGATTAAGCTATAGAATGTCACTTGTTTCATCTTCCTGTCTCTTCTCGTTCTAGAGTAATGGAGCAATCTTTGGCATCCTGTGCTGATGTCCGGTTTAAACAGCGGACTGTCGTTGAATTTCGAACAGCGGAAGGTTGTGCCCCCAGCAACAATCATCGCCGTATGACTGCAGTTTACGGGGATGCCTGTGTTGACGTCATCACTGTGTGGAGATGGGCAAGGACTGTGAAAGACCAAAATTCAACAGCATCAAATCTCCATGATCAGCACCAGAGTGGACGGCCCGCAACGCCCTCTGATGACGATCGTCTTCAAGTGGACGAGTTGATTCGGGGCAATCGCAGGATCAAGCAACACGAAATCGAAAACAATGCTCTCCATTTCCATTGGTTCTGTGAACCACATCATTGAGGACCTTCTGCGTTACAAGAAGATGTACGCTCGTTGGGTACCACGGCAACTGACGCCTGATATGAGAGTCGAGGAAGAGAATCTGTCCGCAGCTGCCCCTGCGATATCAACAGGAAGGTGACGACTTTCTTAGCAGAATTGTTACTGGCAACGAGTCGTGGACAAACCACTACAACCCGGAAACGAAGCGTCAGCCGATGGAGTACCGCCACACGTTCTCTCCTCCGCAAAAAAATTCAAAGTTGTCCCATCTCCTTTCAAAGTGTTGTTGACCCTCTTTTGGGTTTGGGATGGGGTCGTGCATAGTGAATTTTTGCGAAACGGGCAGACAGAAAAATTAACTCGCTTCGTTGACACCCTAAAGCCATACGGGCCAGATTGCAACGCACCCGAAAAAATAATCAGGAAATTTTGCACCACGGAAATGCTCGTCCGCACACAAGCCACAAAACTGTGGAAGCACTTCAGCGCCTGAGTTTCACGGACATTCTGCCTCATCCTGCCTATAGTCCGAATCTTGTTCCCTGCGACTTTTGAGCCTTGCCCAAACTTAAGGATCACCTTAAGGGCCAACGCTACAGTTGTGACGCGGAGGTGGAAGCAGCAGTTCGGCAATGGTGTCGCCAGCAGCAACTACAATTCTTCACCGACGACATGAAAAATATTGTTTCGCATTGGCGCAAGTGGGGACGGTAATGGGGACTATCTTGAAAAATGATGCCATTATTTGTAGCTGATATTGCAAGCTTTCCACTGATACCTGTATCGGTGCT
>JAGDQP010019463.1:15782-34817 GCA_022664845.1 Lepisma saccharinum
ATATATATATATATATATATATATATATATATATATATAAAGTTGGTAGTCCATAAAGTCCTGCAGGAAACTAAAGCTCTATAACTTAAAAGTACTAATTTTAGTGACAAACTTTTGTGTGTATTTAGAGCAATGTTTAAAGTTTCATTTCTGCTTGTTGAAGTTCATCGCCAAATTTTCAGTTAAGCACAATTCACATACAGACAATGTTGCAGGCTTCTTGGGAAACCGAGGATTGCGTGCTGGTGGTGCTCCTATGGAATATTCAGAATCACATTACTTATTTTGTCTTTCAGCTCGTCCAGATTAGTTGGTTTCTGTGAATACATCTCGGTCTTTACATTTCCCAACAACCAGTAATCTTAACGTGTATGCCCGGTGAACTTGCTGGTCAAGGTCTTAACGAACAATTTCAACAGAGATGGATTGGTCTACAAGATCAACAGCCTCACACCTTGTGACTACTGGTTGTGTGGACATTTAAAGACGGATTTGTATTATCAAGAAACACTTAATCTGGACGATCTGAAGGACAAAATAAGTGATGTGATTCTGAATTCTCCAGGGCCCCACTGTAGGTGAGTGGTAATATTCGCTGCCTTGTAATCAACGTATCCCGGGTTCAATTCTCGATGAAGACACAAGTGGTTCTGAGCCCACGTAAAACTGCACGTCGAGTCGTTAGTACTTTATCAGTTCGTTTAGGACTTTAATAAGTATTCAATCTGAATATCCCAGAGGAGCACCATCAGCACGCAATTCTCGGTTTCTCAAAAGGACTGCAACATTGTTTGGACGTGAATGGTGAACAACTGAAAGTTCGGCAATAAACTTCAACAAACAGAAATAAAACGCTTATCATTGCTATAAGTACAAACATAATGTTATGTTAATAAACTTAACAGTTTTCAAGTTAAAGAGTTTTAGTTTCCTGCAGGACTTTATGAAGCTACACCTGAGAAATTAAAAAGAAACATTCTTGTACATGTAATTTAACCAGAGCTGAAACGAATAACCAAGTCGTCCGCGGCAAGCTTTATACTGGGTCTAGGATTCTCACCCTGAATGAGCCCGTGACCGCTGGCAAAGCGAAGTATTCAATCCAGGATAAATTTCTAACCGGGACATCTGTTTGGGTCTAGCCGGTTTCAGCTCTTAATTCAACTACCCGAAGTACTGTATTACCCGTAGGTTACTCCGATTAACGACATTGTTTGTAACACTGATCATTAGACAACTTGGAAATGAAATGGTGCTGGAGAGTAGCTAACTGTGATTTTGGATTCGAAGCTGACAAACTCGACAACCGCGGTGACTCAAATTTTAGTCTGCTGTGAAGAAGAGAAGTGGAAAATTCTCTTTCATGCTCGCTCCGTGTGCAGGGGTTAAGTGTGGCTGTCTTGAGTGGCTTCGTGTGTTGAAGGGTTTTGGTTGAAGTGGAAGCGTGAGGAGTGCAATGCAACAAGTACATTTTCGAAGAATGAATACAGTTCAAATAGATTTCAGTGTTTTACAATGGCGCCCAAACATCATTGATATCCATGAAGCTATTTTTTACAATTACAAATAAATGAGGAAGACTTAGGGTTACTTGAGGCTTGCAATTATAAATGAGCGATATTTTTGAAACTTGAAAGGAAAGAATTGATTGAAGAAATTATTACACGCTGTAACGGCGAACTAATATTTACAGTAGAAAATACACGTTATGTATTCCCAGTGACAGAAGAAAAAACAGACTTTTTCATATGTAATTTTTACTTTAGCTTTGGAGATACCTGATCAATATCTAATATAAGTATTTATTTCGTAGGGGTCTTTTGTATGTATTCAAAAGTGTTACTAATGAGAAGACAGATATAGGGTCTACAACGGAAGACGTTTATTATATTTTTCGCATGTAGTAAAACAATTGCCAAGTTTTAAGAGGACCGGACAATTTAGTGTGCAAATTCTATCCATTGAAATACCTTATCAACAGCCTGAATCAGACTATCTTCGTGTTAATGATGGACACGAATTTACATCATCAGTCTTTAACGTTTATTCACAAACATTTCCAACCCTGCTAGAGAGTTTCCAGGGAGGAAAGAAGACTGACGGAACAGCAATACACCAGCAACAGGATAGTTCAGAAGAAACAGCTCTTGACGTTCACGTCGAACAAGAAAATGCAGTGAGTTGCAGTTCGTAGACAATGAGATAAGAAAATAAGGTGACTCATTCGAACATCAGCAGGAGAAACAAGTGAAAATCGTCGAGTTAATAATTCATGAACATTTAGCAATAAACGTGAGTTCTTTACCACAAAAATTTTAAACCCAACCTTAACCAAGTGATGTCCGTGAAGGGGGTATTCAAATATCGGTAGTGAGTGTTGTAAAGGAGTATATACAAGGTTTACCAATTGAAAAATATTTTAACGAAGAAGGTTTCCCAATACCCCATAGCTCTTCTAAACAATCCGAGTCTCAAACAACGGATGATGATGAAGAAGATTATCAGGTGACAGGTCCATTCAATAGCACGCGTTCGATAAAATACAAAAAAACATCATAACAAACGATTGCCAGAGGTAAGTAACATTGCCGGCATAACAATGAATCTCTATATGATCTGGCTTTTTGTTGACCTTTTTTCGACAACGGGATGCCTGCCCCCACCCCCTTATAAAACCATGAGGAATCTCACTAATAATTATGATTTCAAAATTGGCACCCTTAACATGTGTAAAAGCTATAGTGTGTTGAAATGCAAATTATTAGAACATTTTCTTAGACATAACGTGATCCATATTTTGTCATTACAAGAAATCACAGAGCACAAATTATACACTCACAACTATAACTATGGTCAAAATTATAATTCGATCAAGAAAACAGGTACGGCATTTCTTATTATATCCAATGTACATTTTCAGGAGAGATGGAAACAACCAGATGGGCGGCATCTGATTATAAAAATAGACGATAAAATTAAAATTAACTCAGACATGCATAACGGTAATAACTATTACGCAGCAGTGAAAATGACTTCCAACAATCAGTGTTACTACTACAAGTATATGACAAAACAATCTTATTTTAACAGGAGACCATAATGCAGTGTATAACAAGAATTCATCGACATCAAAATCAAACTATAGTGTAGCGTTTAAATCTATGATATATACTTTTAAGTTGTGTGAAGTGTAAGAATGTCTTAATTTAAGTCAACCATTGTTTACCTATATATGTAAATACTTAGATAAACTATATTTTTATATGAACCAGGCTTGTAACTTTGGATTTCGGCCCGTCATGATTCGCCCCTTACATATTAAAATCCACACCCGTACCCCTGCCGGGACTCGAACCCGGGACCTTCAAGCCGTTGGCCTACAGCCGTAGGCCGCACGGCTACCTGACCGGCACCTATATATTTAATAACAGTCGTAGTAGGTTGAATTACATTTTTGTTACTCAATCGATACGATCGCAGTTACGAACCATCCAAACAACTAAGAAGGTTTATTATGATCATACATCAATATTTTGTTCATTAGAATGGACAATAAATATTCGTCTACGTCATAAATTCTGGTGGAGATTTAATGCTGTTTTCATTTTTAAAAAAGAAAACTTTCAACAGAGTGTGCATGAGTCAATTCAAGAATCGAAGGTGTTTAGTAGACAAAATCTATCATATTTGGTACTTTGGAGAATAAAAAGGTAAACATACATGTTCAAGAATGAAAAACTTTACGCGAGTCTCATATCACTTATCATATCACTTAATACCAGTAATTATTACAGGCCTATAATGACCGTACTAAATTAAATTGTCAGTGGTTAAACCAGATTTGTCATACACAAGCGAAACTAAATTTATTAGTGAAAAAGAAATATGCAGGTATTAATCGTATTAATTATAAATGTAATCCATTAACACGTTGTAGTATTAATGAATCAATATCACTTCATTCTTTTTTACATGAAAGAGAAAGACAATATAGTAGATTCATAAAGCAATTTATATATGATAGAGAAAATTTAAACGAAGGTTCACGAGTTTATGAAGGTATTCAATCAATATATATATATATATATATATATATATATATATATATATATATATAAAGAATTCCAAGCCCCACAAATAAACTGAGGGATATTAGAGAAGTATTGTTGGGAATAGTAAAATTGCCTACTATTTCAACTGAAGAACAAACAATTTTACAAACACGGTTCACTGATACATAATAGTTTAAGGCTATAGATTCTTCGAACACGAATGCGAGCCCCGGATTAGATGGCTTCAGTGGGCGTTGGGCTATTCAAAATACAGAATATTTTAGTAAAGAATTGCTGATCGTTTATAATAAAATGTGGCATTTACCTTGTTACGAGGGAGACTATTTTACAACTATCAACGTGCTCCACTGTAAAAATACAAATATTACCTCTTTAAATCATGTCGCCTGCTTCAGTTACAAAATGTTGATCATAAGATGCTGATGAAACTAATATCAAATCGTTAATGCCAAGTATTACCATCAATAATCATGTCGTATCAGAGTAGGGTTCGCGGGGCAGTCGCCATTTACGTACAATTTATGAATATTAGAGACATACTTTTGACATCACAAGGAGGAGATATGTTTTATTTTATGTTATATAAATACGACTTTTCTAGACCGCATGGCAGTTTGTCACATTCATATTTGTTTATAGTAATGTCATTATTAAATTTTTCTAAGCGATTCAACCACCTAATAAAATGGATATGTGATAACTGTCTTATGAAAATTAAAATCAATGGTACATTTAGTTCACGTAAAAAGTTGAATAAATGTACAATGCGAGAATGTTTAGTGGCGTCTTTATACCTCACCCTTGCTTTGATATATCTGGCGGTAGCGTCGCTAAAAGCTCTTGAAGGTTGGGCAAATCAATATTGGGTAAATCAATATGTTGTTTATTTTACAGTGCTTCAAAACAATGTAGAATATGTCCGTATACCGAATCTTCTTTAGAAGTTCAAAATTTAGTTGGCATCCAAATAAACCCAGAAAAAAAACACAAACATTCCTTAATTCCAAACTGGAATTAGAACCTTAATTCCTAATTGAGTAAACCAGTAAAAACCCAAATTAAAATAGTGGAATTGATGAAAATCCTTGGTATTTTGTGGACAGTAGAGTGGGGGGAATATAATTCAGATTTATAGTAAAATGTTAATATCAGGAATGATCAAAGATTTGAAAACTTTTCAAAAGATGTGTTTCGTCCTTATTATATCGCGTAAGGGTAGTGAACATATTTATATTTAGCCAGTTTTATTATTATTGACAAATTATACTTCAAACTTCGGAATTTTGGGTCCAAATTCATAAACATGGGAGGGGGGGGTATTTTTATGGCACAACTCGTTTCTCCGTACACCCGACATATTCTATATTGGCCCATAGCAAGATTTGGTACGAACCTCAAAAACGTTCAAGAACAGACCCATGCGTTAATTTCACATAGATTTGTTCAAGTCTTTAGTCGTATACAAAAAATATTTCTTAGAGTCTTCTCATGGAAACTATTCGGAGAATGGATGACACACTCCCGATTGACATACGTTCGGTTAAAGAACCTCTTAATTGTTTTGCGTAGACAGTTACTGAAATAGCTTACGCTTTGATCATAAATTGCCGATGGAAGAATGTAATGTTAAGACCTTTTATAATAATTATATGATTTTAGAAACTCAGGAAATTCCTTCATCCATCACTGATTCTGGGGAGAGGTGACCTGCGATTAGGGAAAATCTGACCTTTTTACAATGTAATTCTCTTATTCATTTTGACGTGTTTAAACAAATATTCCAGGTGTATGCATAAGTAGTTTAAGGTTTAACTAAGAGATGGCGCCAGCGAAAAGTACGCAGCGTATTCATTTGACACATACATCATTTTGTTCGTCTGACATTAAACTACCAACACACGCAAGTTGAGTCCGCCAAACCCTCTTTTTTTCATCGTTCAGTGATCATGTCGAAGTTTGTGCCTGAAAAAGAACATTTGCGGCACGCATTGCTTTTCTTATTTAAACAAAAGAAAAAGGCTGTTGAAAGTCATCGTGTGCTGGTAGAAACATATGGTGAACACGCTAAATCGATTAGAACATGTGAGACATGGTTTCGACAATTTAAAAGTGGTGATTTATATGTGAAAGAGAGTGCGCGCTCTAGTAAACCACAAAAGTGCGAAAACGAGCAATTGCAGGTGTTATTGGAGGATGACCCAACTCAAACTCAACAGCAATTGGCGAAAGCATTAAATGTGTCACTAGAAACAATCAGCAGACGTTTACGAGCAATGGGGAAGATCAATAAACTGGGTAAATGGGTCCCACACGATTTGAATAAACGTCAAATGGAAAATCGCAAAGTCACTTGTGAAATGCTGCTTCAACGCCACGAAAGAAAATCCTTTTTGTTTCGAATTCTAACGGGTGACGAAAAATGGATTTATTTTGAAAACCCGAAGCGGAGAAAATCGTGGATTTCACCTGGCGAAGCCGGTCCTTCAACACCAAGGCCAAATCGCTTCGGCAAGAAGACAATGCTTTGTGGCTGGTGGGACCAGATTGGTATTGTGTATTATGAACTCTTGAAGCCCGGCGAAACAGTTAATGCACAACCCTATCGCCAACAAATGATTAATTTAAATCACGCACTGATCGAAAGACGACCGGAATGGGCCCGAAAACATGGCAAAGTGATTGTGTTACACGACAATGCACCGTCTCACACAGCAAAACCAGTGAAAGACACCTTGAAATCGCTTGGATGGGACATCCTTCCTCACCCGCCGTACTCCCCAGACCTGGCGCCATCTGACTATCACCCCTTCGCATCAATGGGGCACAGGCTCCTGGAGCAGCACTTCAGCAATTTCGAAGACGTTGGAAAATTGCTTGACGAATGGTTTGTAGCAAAAGACAAGCATTTTTTCTGGCATGGTATGCATAAATTACCTTAAAGATGGGCGAAATGTGTAGAAGCCGATGGCCAATATTTTGAATAAAACAAAATTAATTTCCCTTGAAAATTACGCGTTTTCTTTACCAAAAAAAACCGGCAAAATATTATGCATACACCTGGTATAATTTAGATCCAATAAGCACAGATTTGGAAAAAAATCAAACAGTTATATTATGTGAAAACTGTGCGAAAATCAAAGATTTCCGGCATAATATTATTGAATGTCCCCCCCCCCCAAAAAAAAAAATAAGCTATTTGGGAAAAAATAAGGACATTTTTGTGCGAGTAGTCCGATGCCATAGAGATGATTTAGAGGTCGAAAGTGTGTTTCGCCGACGTTCATTTTGTTACAATCCTCCAGCTCGTCGCAAATTTTTAATGTGCTTGACAGGTGTAACTTTCTTGATTTTGAAGAAAGAGAAAGATTTACTAGACCCTCAATGGTTTGTAAATTATGTTTGGCTATCCTATTGAAGAGAGCACCGCTTACACACACACACACACAAAAGGTGTTTGCAAATTATTATAGAACATTATATTGAAAGGTAAATGACTCTACATGTAAATTAAGTTGTCTTTTGATTGTGTTAAAGCCATGATGGCAGGTTGACAATCATGATTTATCCTGTAGATTTTTCCACGTAGGGTTTCAATAAATTTTGTATTTTGAAATAGCATAGTTAAATAAATTATTAAAAAATGGTTGAGTGCCCATCTCTGGTACTAGAGGCCGTCGGATAGATTTCTGCTCATGCCATGTGGGGCTTTTGTTGGACAAACACCATGTGCGTGGAAATCAATTCTGAAAAGCTTATTGCTACCATCACACAGGTGAATTTGGGTGATACGCATTTTGGTTATACCAGCCACTTTTTACTCATTATTTTTTTTTCTTATTTAGCCTACCGACATTGTTAATGCTTCATTGTTTGTGTTCGTGTGTATGTGTGTGTTTACATATACACATGGATGTTTTTATGTATATTAATTTTCACTGAGTATATCATTTACACACATTGCGACAATTTGAAATCGATATCGGCCACGATTTGACCGGCAACGTCAAACATATTTATGTTGTTTTTTTTACTTACGTTTTTGTTTCTTCTTAAAAATAATTCCCTCTTTGGTTTCTTTTGTTTTCAACACTTTACGCAATTCGCAAAACTAATTTAGATTATCAAGCCAGGTTAGCTTTTTTGTCCATTTACAGAGTGCTTGAGGTCCTTTGATAGCGAAACTAGAATAGTAAAAATTTTAATTTATTTTAACGCCTTTTGACATCTTTTGCTCAGACCAAATGAATAATGATGGAATAATTGGTTGACTGAAGAAAGTGCAAGAAAACGAGAGAACCCCGAGAAAACCCACGGTGAATTTCCACCTCACAACTCACACACACGAGCCGAGATCGAACCTACGACCCCACTTACCAGAGGTGATCGTTCTATCACTGCGATACCGCGGCTCCGAAACTACCCAGTGATGAAAGTGCGCCCCAACCTCGACGGTCCAATTTTTGCCGCCATCGGGGGCGTGACAGTCGGGAGAAAGTCGCATTTAAAGGTGGCCCACCGGCAGCCGAACGTCAAATGGGCGCGTTAGGCAAAAAATATTCTTGTCAAAGTGGCCTAAAGATTGAAGCTAGGAGTGATCTAGCTAGCTTAAACTTATCCTTGCAGTGTACTAATCACATCTGCACATTTTGTGAAAATAGTTGGCAATAGGGTAAGAAAATTATTTTTGCATTTCTTGTTCCGACTATCGGGTCGGGATTTAGTCGGGACTGAGGAACATGCCGACCCTGTCCTAACAAGGCGGGATTATGATCGCAAGAATAGTCGAGAAGATGGTGGGCCACCAACTATCTGAGACGGTCAGCAGAAAACAATTACAATTTAAATCAGTAATAGTCACGATACATCTACAATAATCATTAATTTATTCATTATAGATATTAAATAAGCAATTGCAAATGTCAGTTAGGATCGTCGGGCTTCACTCGGCACTTGTTTTGAAACCGACTCTACACCGACGGTTGAAATGTGGGCTGCAGCATTTGTATAGCCCGAATTCTGGTCGATGACTGTAACCCTCTAATATTAAAATGTGTTATTACATTTAAACAGATTTATCTCTTTATTTTTATTTTTTTTATTTTTTTGTCTTTTTACAGAAATCTGTTGTGAAAAATATCAAATAAATACAAAGTAAGCAAACAAAATGAAATTAACTACATTTTTCATGTTCTCGTTTGCATGTTGAAAACATTCAATTTTAAAATATATTTCAACGAACATTTAATTTCGTTAATAGGGCGTTCATCTATGACATATATTTCGCTTCGTATGTGTTTTCTACGGCGACACTTATTGAGAAATACAAATTTAATAGTGTAGCGATGATCAAGGTGCTAAGGAAGAAAAACTGCACATAAGAAAGAAAAGAAGAAAAATATTCTTTATTTTTATTTGTACATGATGGTGAACAACGCGTAGCAACTCCATTCAAGACTGCCTGTTAATAAAGATACCGTACAAGAGCAGCAATCTAACAACGTTGATCCATGGACGAGTGGATAAGGCAACGAGATACCAACGAGAAGCGTAGTACGTTCCTGTGTTCGAACCCCACAGCAGCCACTAGAATTATTTACTCTTAAAAAATTAACACCATAAATCATGAAGAGAGCAACAGATAAATAAAACTAACTATGTGTATACTAATAATAAACAACATTCATGTTTTGTTTTGACCAACTAAACACGTTTCTTATAGCCATATGCTGTACTGACGAAGGCAAATGCCTGGTATCCGACTGTGACTGTCGGAAAATTGTCGGGGTTTGGGAGGGAATTGTCGGGCCGACACCGGCCAAAATGAGCGTTTTTCTGGAAGGTTTTTGCTGCATTTTGGGTTGTCGGCCCGACGATCGGCAACCGAGTGCGGCCCGACCCTGACCGGCGTCGGCCCAGCGGATGGCCGACCCTGCTTATCCATTGGGTATAAGAAAAGGACATTGATCAGCATCCGGAATCTAAATTGTAGGAACTACAAATTGTAGAGAGGCGTTTGATGTATAGTTAAGAATTAGCTAGCCTAGGTCAGAGCTACCTGAACCAGAGGTGAAACTGGCTCACTTTAGCTGACTCAGCAGACCCGAGTATATCTGACCTGGTCCGAAACTTTACCGGAATAACCCGGTGACTCAAGACCCTGCCTGGGAACTATATTGAACTGGCCTTTTGGTATCGTATTTATCATGCTCTGGGCGTAAAACCTCCGATTCTTGTCACCTCTGAATGAACACAGTTCAAATGCAAGAACATGTTTGAAACTTAATTCCCCTCCGGGTCAGATCGAGTCCCAAGCACAAACCTGGTCCAAAACTTGACCGGAATGACCCACCTGTGACCCGTTTTAGCTCTGACAGGAACTGTCGTATTGCTGCAGTGAGCCAGTGTTTCCTACCCATTTTTTAAATCAATTGCTGAAATCGATTCTGTTTCTGTTAGACCTACCTGCACGAAAATTGGCATAATGTGGGTGTCAGCGTCCCCGATTACCCCTGATATTTTGGTTACCAGCCCATTTAATAAAATTCAGTATTTCAATTTCCTTCCGTTACTTAAACGTAGCAGCCAAGATTCTTGATCATCGTTATTCGACAGAATAAAATAACTGGTTTGGTATTCATGTCTACAAGCACCCTATTGTCATTGTATCCGATCAATGTTCAAAAATATATCACATAAATCATAAGGTGTTGTAACGTAGCTGACGTGTCATTGGAACGGTATTGGCTATACTACCTCGGATTCGCTAAAACCTACGGCTCTGTGATTTTTAGATATATTGCAAATCGATCTATATTTTGAAAAATCGATATGAACGATATTAGATGTTTCGATATGTACGGTATTTCTATTTCCGATTTTTCGATATAAACACTATTTAAGTTTCTAACGATATTTCCGATATGAACAATATTTCGATTTCTAACGATTCTTCGATATGAACGATTTTCGATTTTAAGGATTCTCCCATATGAGCAAATGGCTATTCCCAAAACATCCCGTCCTCTTCCGACCGAGTCTCTCACTCATCTCCCACTTCAGGAAGCGTTCCCGTGACTGTATAAAATACCAACTGCGCTATCAGAATTGCGAAGCTAAACTCGTCTGCTTTCCATATTTTCTGCATAACTTGCTTTTGTTCTATCGAAAGGTCTTTTGTGCCCCCCTTTTTTTTAACCTTTGAAACCTCAGAAACCAACGAATTAAAATAATGTAAAAGTTATTGCGGGACATACTGTGTGAAAAAGAAAAAAAATAAGCAAGTGTTCACTGTGAATTGTTTCGAAAGTGTCAGCATTGCTTTTTTTTGCTTCTTAGCGCACCCGTACGAACGTCAGTGAATAGAGTTTGTCAGTCAGTCAGATAGGGTTTGTCCTGTGTTTGTCCCTCCCTTCCGTAGAACTCAGCAACTACAAATCCGACAGAGATGAGACATACACCGTTGAATTCGGCATAATATAAAACGATGGGGAAAATTATACGCTTGACTCTAACACTGGCGGGTCATTTTCATTTGCTTAGTTTTTTACTCCTTTTCGTATAAATTTTCACATGGTCTCTTCATCCCCTCTGTACATCTCAGGAACTACAAGTCACAGAGAGCTAGAGATGACATACACACCGTTGGATTTGTCATGATCTGAAATGGTGGGGAAAATTATGAGTTCGATTCTAGTATTTGTAGGATCTTTTGAATCGCTTAGTAGTCTCCATTTGTTCTACTTCTTGATCTTAGTCCTTATAAGTCTGATATAGATGAGCAATACACCGTTGGATTCGTCATAGTCTAAAACAGTCTGTAATCCTATTTCTTTGACTCTAAAGTTGGTGGGTCCTTTTCAATAACTTAGTATGTTTCATGTCTATATTTGTTTGTTCCACTGTAGATTTCAGGAACTATAAGTCTCACAGAAATGACCCATACACCATTTCATTTGTCATGGTATGAAACGGTGGGGAAAACTATGAGTTCTACTTTAGAGCTGGTAGGTATTTTTGATTCGCTTAGTGTTTTCCATTTGTGTCCCTCCTAGATCTCAGTATCTACAAGTCCGATAGAGGTAAGCAACTCACCGTTGGATTTGTCATCGTCGAAAACCGTTTGAATTCATATCACTTTGACTAGATAGCTGGTAGGTCCTTCCCAATAACTTAGCATTCTCTATCTCTATGTTTGTTTGTCATACCTTCTACATTTCAAGAACTACAAATCAAAGAGAGATGATCCCTGAAACGCTGGAGAAATATATGTGTTTGTTTTCAAAACTGGCAGGTCTTTTTAATCGCTTAGTAATATTCATTTCTCCCCAAGAGCTTAGTAACTCAGACAGAGATGAGCCATACACCGTTGGGTTTGGCATAGCCTGAAACGTGGGGGGGGGGGGGAATTATATGACTGACTTTTTTTAAATATTGTTTAAAGAACATTGGATTTATACGGGACTCTTTGCCTTTATCTATATAATAAAAACATTACTTAGTTTGTTAACTGTATATAATCTGAATATTAGCTTCTTTCCTTTTCCTTTGTTTGTTAAATACAGAAGCAGCCCTCAAATTTGCCTCTGGTTTCGGTCAAGAAAGCTTATTCGATGAAAATTGGGAAGATTCTGGATTTCAAAGCAGCAATCAACCATTCATGTTAAAGTTTTACCAAGATTTTCCTCAGTTAACCAGCCAAATGCCGGGACGGTATCTTCAACTTAGGCGCTGATCAACTCCTTCCCGCATACTTTCCCTACCCTATTCCGGTCTGAACCATACAGTCCTAAAGTCGTAAATCCACCGAAATGGTCATTCGGTCTGAAACGTTAGGCTAGCATCTTAAAGGTCACGGGTTCACACCCGGCCTAGGGCATGAATCAAAGCATTGCGACACATAATTGTGACGGGCCGAAGTAAAAAATTACTGAATTGGCCCATACAAAATAAAATATACCTGTAGGTCACAAATAAATTTCATTCAATTCGCTTAAGCAAACCACGATACGTACTACTAAAGCTACTGTATTATCGAAAGAGCTATTAGGAGGTTTTACAAGCAGTGGGTGAATTATTATTAACGTCCTGAACGAGGTGGTGAACTTCAAAGGACGCGACCTAAAGTTTTGGAAAGTGGGCTCTGAGGTACTCCATTTAACAGACCCTGGCGGGTAAACTCAGATTGAGTGTATATACCTTAATTTATTTCGACGTTTTCAATTTGGTGATGGTACAATCTATCTACATAGTATCTTAACCTAAAACTGAGGTCAGTATTTTTTCTATCGGCTTTTGTTTAGCCCCTTTCGTATATACAGTTTAAGTGTTTATATGTAGTGCAAAGTACCTTCCAAGATGATGTAATTTCACCATGTCAGGGTAAATAAAGGCATGTAAAAGCAAATCTGAAGTCAGTCTCTCTCTACTTGCTTTAGTCTAGGCGCTACTTTGTGACAGATTCTGAGTGCATATAGCGCAAAAATAACATAAAGGAAGATGTTATAAAATCTTAAACGTCTTTACAAAAATAAAATCGACCTCATAAATGAAAGTTTCTGACCCCAAATATGAAGTATTTTCTTCGACCCTCCTCCCCAATGTTCCTGAAAAATATACACTAAGTATAATAAGTCAATATATTTCGAACAAAAGGAACTTATTCAAACAAATACTAGGTAATTGTAAAAGTGATTGAGAGATTATTCGTTTTCCGGACGACCTTGAAAACGAGAATTAAAATTTTCATGTTATAATATTGATGCTTAGTTCTAAGTTTGATGCTTGGATACAAGTTTATGTTTTTATATTATGTTTGTGTGTGTGTTCTCCAGACCCACCCACCGAAATTTAAAAATGTGAAAGACATGAAAGTAGGAAGAAGTATTGTTTAGAAGGAATTCAATACGTTTTTATTGACTTTATTGTACAAACAAGAAAAATGAAAAAGATAGGAAACAAAATAGTTATGCCCAAGAAATGTTTAATCCAGTTTGGTGCACAGGATTAACTATATATAGTAAGGTTCAACTACCTGATATTGCACATACACATGCAACAACGGAACACCGCGTAGACTCCCTTTGACAATCTGTGGTTCAGTAACATGGTACAGTCATAGCATTAGGATTTCGGGAACACTACTTAGTTCATTTTATTTAAATTATAGATGTGGTTGTAGACCAAACTCTGAGCTATTCCTAAGCCGTGATATTTCTGACACACACTAAAGAACAGGCTGAGGCTATAGGTACTTATCTAGTCCATATATGCAAGTAAATAAAAACTAAATGCTATGGTATCTGAATAACCTCTTCCCTGACTGTATATTTTTGGTTTTCATGATTACTAAAATTAACTACACATCTCTTGTAGTTCAGGCAGTAGCAACAGGAAATCTGCATTAGCAATAGCTAGACACTTTGTTTCGAACTCCATGGTCGACTATCCTGACTAATGTTTTCCACGGTTTCCCTCAGTTTCACTAGGCGCATTTCAGGATATTACCTTAAAAAGGCCCTTGAGGTTACCTTCAACATCCTCTCTCTAACCTTATCCCAGCCTGAGTGAAATATGCCTAAGACCATAAATGAATTTATTTCAATTCAGCGACGGTTACGTAGATATTCGCCGGTATAATAATAAAACATTAGATGAAATACACCATTAGAACAGGAGTAGTAACAGGGTGGCGGTGACTCGGTGGTAGAACATTCACCTGTGGTGCATGAGGCTTCCAGGCTGATCGCAGATCGTTGCTTTGTGGGCTTTCTACTGTGTGTGGGAGTGAATTTGATCGGGGTTCTTCCGTTTCCTCCCAATATCTTTATTTCCCAAAATTCTGGGCCAAAGTTGTCTAAAGGATAGTAACGACATTTTGTACCATATATAAATTTTCAATAGCTTCACAAAGCAATTCTATCTTTCTACCTTCCTCCACGTAACTATATTCATCTTCTTCGACATCGTTGACCATGTTTCAAAAGCCTATATTCAGTTCTCAATTTTCTGTTTCAAGAAAAAAACCGCACACACAGGAAATGAGATTTCAAGCAATTTCTCCTACTACACTCCTAATTTTGAATTAATTTATGATATTCAGGCATCTCAGGCCGGGATAGGACGGGGAAGATGATGTTGTAAACTAGTCGTCCTGGGCCTAACTAATACCTTCCTGGCATTTGCCTTGTGTGAGTGAAGAAAAACACTGGGGAGAAACCTTATTCAGGATAGACAGCATCTGGGATCATTCCCACGACCTTCCAATTGATTAGCAGAGACTCTACAAACAGAACTACGGCCGCTCGGTAGCAATTCTTCGATATGACCGATTGCTAACAGCCATCAATATTTCGAAACGAACGATTTTCGATGATATTTCGATATGAAAGGTTTTCGATATTAGACGACTTTTCGATAAAAACGATGACTCGATGTTTTTATATGAAGAATATTTCATTTTTCGATATGAACGATATTTCAATGTTTCGATATAAACGATATTTCGACTTTCGATATGAACGAAATTTCGATTTCCAACGATTTTTCCATATTCAATGTTTGATATTTCCTCTATCGTTTGATTATGATTTGTCAGTGATATCGAAGCTCGATATCGGAATTCAGAAATTACATAGCCCTACTTAAATTTAAATCCACTTCAAACCCATGTGTCAAAGGTTGTTGTTGAGAAGTTCTAACAAATCTGAAAATCTATAGATAAATATTTAGCTAAATGCGAATTTCGTATATAAATGTGTTCCAGAAATTACAGGCGTCTATAAATAGATATTTAGTTAAATAAAAATTGCGTGTATAATTGGAGCATTATGAAATGTGAAAATGAAAGAGAAAGAATGTGCACTTTTTCTGCATTTATTTTATGGATGTATCTGGATATAAGCACATTCAGTGTGCATGTTTATCTTTCCAAATTGGAAAACATAAAAATTTGAAATACTAAATATTTCCGTAATTATTCTTATTATACATTTACGTACAGAAGAATTATCTGCTATATTTCACTGTCACATTACCTTTCATCCCACCATCTATTCTTCTTTGTTGCTTCTTGAAGTCCGTGAAATGTTGTGCCAGACAATACACCCTGAAGACACTGAAACATGTTTGCCAAATGTTCTTATACCTACAATAAATACAGATCATTAGAATATTCTTTACTAGCGTTGATTACTCATAAATCACATACAATATATATGTATATATGACATACATATATATGTATTTGACCTTGTCAAATATCCACTGTCATTTCAACATTGTCGACAGGCAACGATTCATTTGTAGAGACGGGTATATTTGACAAGGTGTTGAAAAATACAATGGAGAAAATAATTGACGAGTTGGAAAGTTGCATTTCTTGTGGTCTTTGCCAGTTTGCACGTAAATTGGAACATACCTTGAATGTGGGACTATATAAGTAGACGTTGAAGGGAGGTCTGATCCACAAGCCATAAAAGAAAGTTGTATTGAACAGGCCAACGGACAGTCACCATAGGCGCAACCATGAACAGTTACTTTTATTCGTTTCATAAAGATTAGATTTATGTGAATGTCATATTGTGCAAAAAAATACGTAGTGGCATTTACTATATTCGTTACTACAAATAAAGAGTAGATGGAGATGCTGGTTAGTGGGATCAATATATACATTGTAATCTATAAGGGACCAAATGTTACATCTATTTAGTTTGTTTTTACCGAGACTTTGGTTTGTTAATGCCTGTGCTTGATTGTCTTTGTATATGTGCATGTAGGTGGGAGTGGGGCACATTTGGACAGTGTTGGAAAAAATTGAATTCGCTTTCTCACACTCAGAGAATGTGTTCAGAGGGATAAATAACATATATATGCGAACATATACAGCTCGCAAAAGAAAACGACATACTTCATTGTCACCATAATGCAAGGAAAGGAAATGGGAGGCTATCGTATGGCAGCTGTATGTCTTAGTGTACCTAGTTTCCAAATGTTGGAAGAAACAAATTTCGTTTTATTAATTAAACGTTATTTTCAATGTTCGAAGGTACCTAATGTTCAAATATGCCCCCTTACCCTATTAATATTCGTGCATAAAAAACAAAAAAGCATTAAGTTCCAAAAGTAAGAGTACAAACACTGAAAGCACTTATAAACTAAAAGCTAAATTAACAATTAGTAAAGAGTATTAATATTCAATTACCAGGTATAACGCTGATTTTACAACGCAAGCTAGGAACATAAACGTGTCGTTTGAAATGTAGTTGTTTTCTCGATGCTCATTGTTGTTTTTGTCTGTTGAGATTTTCTAGTTCCATTTACTCACCCTCTTTTCTCGTCCTTTCATTCTCACTAACTAAACTAATGAAACTAATCGTGGTCAAGCATATATATGGGAAATTTTCACATCATAAGCTTTCATATGGTACCACACATATGCATTTGAACGGCTTGCCTTTTTAAAAAAGTGAATAGCCACTATATTCTGTGAAAGTTATTTATTTTTTACCTATTTCTTTCGCTTGTAGATCCTCTATGTTCAGCTGAGCAAGATTATACAAATGTACGTAAAACTCTCATATCACAATCGTTAATACGTGATTATGGATTGTGTGAAGTACGAGGAAATACGCAACAACACACAAAAACTAGGACACACAACCATTTTATCTTATAGACAAAGGAAACAAAATTGTGTCAGGTTTCATTATATCATTATATTGGCGAGTTCATATAGGCATATCCTTTTGTATGTTTATGTCTATTTTCTTATTAATAATAACAAAACACTAAAAATATGCAGTAATTTGAATCTATCACTCCTCACTGTAAAAAAAAACAACACTTTCTTACACTTTTAGGGCACTTTCAAAAGCAGGAATGTGTTTTAAAAGTATACCAATTGTGTAAAAAAGTGTTATGAAGTGTTCGAATGTGGTCCATTACAAGTACTACATAAATCGAGCGCATTATTTGAACATAATAAAAGCACTATAATCCTAAGAACATTTTTTTAGCGTTTTCGAGCACTTTTTCAGCACTATTAAGGGAGCACATTTATCTCACATTCTGTACATTTTTTTACACTTTTATCCAAGCCCATTATATCCCTATAATAGCTCACATTAAATTCTTTGTAATTTTTATTTGTGCTTTCGCATTATTTTTTTAAAGAAAATGGAGGGGGCTCAAGTAATTTATAGTAGTGTGATTTTTGTGCTTATGAAACGTTTTTCTAAATGCACAAGCCTTGAAGAAGATTTTAATATGCATTATTTATCTCTTTATCAGGTAGGTTGAAGGTATAGCGATGAGATGTCGATTTAACATAAACTGACATTCTTAGAAAGTCACAAGTTTGCCCAGGTGCTTAATCAAAATTCTACTTCAACGTTAGAAGATATTCTCCTGTTTAATAATTTAGCTGTATACAAAAATGCATAGGTAAACAAATGAAACTATATATATTCTTCCAGTTTTTGAAAACCGTAGTTGCAGCGTAAGCTTGTCTCGTCCCGAAGGATTACGTCCCTGCATCAATTGAACCGAATTTTAAAGCTTTAGGTACCTAAGGTTAAGTCGGGACAGGGGAGGGGAAAGGATTCAGAAAAGTGTCGACCAGGGCCTTTGTTGAAGGCGTAATCTCGGCTTTTGTCTAATGTGACTTAGGAAAAACCTCAGTCAAGATGGTCAGCCGCTGGAATCTGACTAACGACCTTTAAAAAAAATCAAAATTGCTGGCAGGATGACAAACCAGGTTTCTAAATTCCAATTTGAGGCTTATTGAAGTGATTCTGCCTGACTCCCAAATACCCCCCAACGTTAACATTTTTGCAGTCAAAAATCGGTAGAAACAGTGCAAAACTCTATTTACACCCTCCCAATTTTGACTTTACAATGCCCCAAACTGAAAATCCTGGCGGAATTCTTTCTGTATTGTTATTATTAAATACTTTACTAGTTTTCC
>JAGDQP010019464.1:0-25390 GCA_022664845.1 Lepisma saccharinum
GTGATTGAAATACAATTTCTTCTGCTGACAGTTTAGATTTTAATTATTTCGTTACAATTTCCTTCGTTTTTCACCTTTCCTTCCATGAATTGTGACTAAAAGAAACTACAGTGATGTAGTCAAAAAGATGATATAAACGGATTTCCATAAGTATGTTATCCACCACTGTTGTACTTTTTCTAATTACATTTTATGCTATTGACCATGTCAGTACTAATGCAGACATTGTTTATCTACGATTTATGATAGTTACACTAGTAATATGTGGCCATACCTGTAAATGAAACGCGACAATCCAGATGTGTTAGGGCTGTTTTCCTTGCAAGCGTGCGTTGCTTGCGTTTTGAGTGAGAAGACAATGAAACACGTGTTACACGTAGAACACGCAATATGTGTTTCAATTGGCTACCCAGATAGCACCTAAGTTTACGCCAAGTTTGTACTAGCCTTGTTTTTCCCTTGCAGTGCTAAATTTACCGCATTAAGTTTGTTAAAATGTTGTAGCAAACTTGAAAATACAAATTCGAATTAAAGTCCACATAAATGTTTTTGCTCCAGAAACTGTTTTCGTAAAAGGAACTAGTAAAATGTACTCCGTTCAACAGAAGAACCGGTGGAACAGGGGTTGAGTGTTGGAAAACAAGATTAACAAACAAAACTGAAGGTCGTGAGTTCGAACCCCACTCCAGACCTCTCTTGTCTCGCTACAGGCTCTACTAGCATTTTTAAAACCAGGGTTTGTAAAAAGTTTAACTTTCCAAGTTTATAGCAAGTTTGAGTTTCCAAGTTTGTAGTATGTTTAGCATCTGTCAAGTAGCAAGTTTGCTGCAAGGTTGCAGCCTTGTAATGCCCAACTTGCTGCAAGTTTGGAGCCTTGCAATACCAATGTTGCTGCAAGTTTAATGTGCTATCTGAATACTCACCCAAACCGCAAGCAACGCAAGCTTTTAAGAAAATCAGCCCTTACTTTGCATTTAAGATCAAATATGATTTTTTTAAAGAATATAACAATTTAGAATCAATTTCTCGTATATTTTTGCTCACCTCTTTCAGATATTCGAGATTCGTGTATTTTGTATGCTAAAAATGATTAAACAGGCAATTGTTGAAATCGGAAATAAAATAATGGAAGTTGTCACGTCTGTTTATAACTAACTGCAAGAATTGAACTCAAGGTATTGACCAATTATGTACTGCTAGTGTTATTAGATATAATCTCAACGAAATTATACACAAAATGAATTATCCTGTTGCTACACCCTGAAAATATAACCATAACATTTTTAGTCTAGACACCCACGAAACTTTTGGCAATCCAAGCAAAAATGTATCTTTACACCAAATGTTGAAGGGTCATTCCACATAAACTGTTCTACAAGAACTCTAAGGAAGTAATATTTTCTAAATTAAAAGGGCTTACACATAGCCAAATACAAAAATACACGGAAATTTCACAGAGGAGTGGAATAAATTGCAAAGACTTCCAATTCCTAGATAAGCAGAGGTTTTTTTTTTTTAAGAAACTGTAAATGAAAAAGTTAATAGTCACGTGATATATCCCTCACAATCTACTTATTAATTTAATATCTAACCAGGGAACTAATTTAATGTTCATGTGCATTTTAACAGCCTGAGGATAAGGATGACAGATTGAGAACTACAATCAATTCGAGGCTTCATTACGGCAACATATACGCAAATACTTCAAATTAAGTCATTATACAGTACGTCTCTGAACCTAATAGCGAAAGCTTCAGAGACGATTATTTACAACAAAACAAGAAAAAAGTTTATTTGACCAAATTTCGAGGCATGCGTAATTTCTGAGCCACAGGCGCTCAAAGTTCCGGTCGCGTCGTCACAAATGACATCCTAACTCGACACATAGTGATGTAGCCACTGTCGGTTTAGCAAATCACAACCGTAGTAGTACCAGGTACATCCATTTAAGCCAGATGGGTCCATTCCGGACAATAGTGAACACTTTTGAATTCCCATATTCCATTGCGTGATGACGTAAGTTGAAAGATTTTGCGGGCGGGAAACTTAATCCAAAGATCCATGTATAACTCAGCGAGCCCCTGACAGGAAAATCTGAGTGACAGTAGCACTTCTTGTGTCAGGGGAACGTAACACTACGCAAAATCGATATTCAGTATTTCGCGTCGACATTTAAATGCACAAGGAGTCAATCAGTCGTTGCCTTTTACGCTTCAGTTATGTTTCAATGCATCAACGAGTCTCCTGTATATTTTCCTCCGCCCGCATGCGAGGTTACCAATTCCTCTGTCGCGAGAGGCATTGTGAGCATGACTTGCGCTGATTGATTGCGGTTGTCGCTAGCTAGCTGGCGATTTCCAGTCTTAGTATACAAACTGATTTCTCTAAACGGATACTCTTTGCTTCACTCAGAGTTTGTGCCATTATTTCACGGACACCCTGTATAGACAGTACAGGCTACGTCTGTACTGTCCGTATGACTGGAATGTTTTACGTTAAATAAAACATTGGTAAACTCAATTTTTGTATGGGCCAGTCTAGTAACTTCAGACTTCAGCCAGTCACGATTCGCCTTTAGCTGTTAAAATCCACACCCATGCCGGGACTCAAACCCGGGACCTTACAGCCATGACCTACAGCTGCAGACCGCCCGGCTGGCTTCACGTTAAATGTTTTAATGAACTGAAAGATAGTTATATATATACGTAAATGTTTGCTGCACAATTTCTATTGAGTTATTCATATAATAGTATTCCGTACTATGATTATGATAGATTTACAAGAATTGCGACATAAATCAGAAACAGTACCACAGCGATAACAAGCATAAAACAACTGAGTTAGAACTGAAAAGATGAAATGAATTTAATGGGCGGTAACAGCATTATTAGAACTGAAAATTTGGCCCATATTGGTTTAGACTGAAGGTAGACAGTCGATAATAACTGTCACTTCCGCTCCCTGGCCTCAACTATTAATTTTTTTAATGGATTTGATCGGTCCAATATCGCTTTTAGATACAGGTCAATGGTCCGCACTTATGAAGCCCCCAATTTCTTACAGGTCTCATATCTATCCTCCTCATCCTCAGCTGCTAAAAATATGGATATCAACATTGAACCAGACGCTGCGCCATATTAAATGGGTCTCGTCCAATAATACAAATGCTCATATCGAACAATGTCCTGGTAAAAAAACTACTTTTCGTTCTAAGATTCGAACATTAAGTTTCCAATTACATACTTAAAGCCACATTTCTTCACTCTACCAGTTAGGATATTTTTAACGTCGCGCACGTGATGGGTAACGTCCCATACGTAACGATGGAATGATCAAGAATATTAACAGCACAAGAATGTAACGTTAAGACTGTTCATAATTAACACAAAAGAAAAAAAAAGGCTACATCACTGTAATCAAGAAAGGTACTAGAAACTGGGAATAAAAAAAATCTGAATTTTATACTTTTCCTACCTTCCAATTCGATCTCTTCTTACCTCTTAATATTACCTTAGAATTCCAATGCTTCCTAGAGAAAGAAACTTTTATAGTTTTTAATTAATTTAAATGAGAAAACGAGGATTGTGATATAGTGTGGGTACATGTGTGAAGAAAATTACTTATCAAACTAAATAGAAGAGAAAGAAAGAAAGAGACATTTTAATAACTTATTAATGTTACTGTTTTACATAAAAAGGCGAAATGTCTAGCATTTAAATAAAAGAAAAGCACGTTGATATAATACTATTAACTTATTTTTCAAAAGAAATGAAAATAAAAAGAAACAAAAGGTTTAATGTGTAATGTAGAAAAAAAACGAGCTTCTTAATAAATTTAAATATAAAAATGACCTGTGTTTGTTTGTTTTTCTGGAAAAGAATTTCATAACCACATCCATATGTTTAACAGAATGTGGTTTTCCCAAAGAAAATTTTCCGAAATCCCAAAGAAAATTTGAAACACGTTTTTTATTATTATTATTATTATTATTATAAAGTCTACGGCCTAGCAAAGTTGGATGTCTTGACCTTATTTAACAGCTTGGGACAAATCTAATACAGGTTCTTATTGTAACCGATAAGGAGTAAAGACTGCTTTTGTAAAACGAATTGTACCGTTTACAGTAGTTTCATATTGTGGTTTAAACAAAACTGTAAAATAGGGTATATATACTGTGATTCAACTAGTTGGAATATAGAAGTAAGGTTTGTTTTATAAAAAAAAATTGTCTTTATATGAGCACAATTAAATCGACACTTGGAAAAAGGCAATAAAAGCCAAAAATCTGAAAATCCACTTTATGCCGGATTTGATATCTGGAAGGGATCGCGCATCACTACACTGCACAAAGAAAGCAAAAAACCATTGGAAAATCGTAAAAAAACAGGTGTGAAATAGAGATGGGTAAAAATAGCGTAGCAACTAGTTTTTCACTGTTACTTCGGCTAAATTGCTATCACCGATTAAAAGTAGCTACTGGCTTAACTGTTGTTTGTCTCCGAAGTTTGCTAAAGGTAAAACTCACTGTTTCCTTTTTTTTAAAACAAACAGAACTGCTAGAACGGAACAAAAGGGCAGAGAATTGTCTGCGGAGAGGACAATCATGACGTGTAAACACTACGTAATTAGTGGCGTCTATTAAGTGTTTGCGGAATAGAAAGAGCTCTCAGAAAGCATTGGTCGCTAGTTAACTTCGTGGCGTAATGGGTAAAGCGTTGGATTACAAGTTCAGTAGTCCCGAGTTCGATACTCGTTCATCTTAAAAACTTTTTTTTAAAAGAAAAGAGTATTCCCGTTATATTTTGAATTGTTATTGTTTAATTTATTTTATACCTTTATTTTGATGTAATGTATCTTGTAATCTATTCTTTTTTGTTTACTTTGATTTTGTACTCTAATTCAGATTTAATAAACAAATGGGTAAGGCATTGGACTTTTGATTCAGTGGTTCCGAGTTCGGTACTCGTTCAGCTAAAGTTTTTTTTTTTTTTAAGAGCAATACCTTCTTCCTTTCTGCTTGCGAAAAAGGCTTTGCTTTTACGCTTAGACTTTTTTCTTCCTTTTAGGCGAATAAAACAATACACACTTTAAACGTTTTATAAAATTCACAGACACAGGTTGGAAAAAATCAGGTTAGGTATGTTTTCTTCTTAATACGCAATGAAAACATTGTTGCAAACTGTCGCAACATATTAAACTGTCAAGATATTATTGTCATTGAATAGACCACAAAAGTCTTCTGTCAGATCCGATTGGTTGTCATGGTAACCCGCCATGTTCAAGTCTAAACAACAGTGGTTGGTTTATGTAGTTTCTTCGATAATAATAATTCATCATGGGTATGTGCTTCGTACCAGATTGCAAACGTTACAATGAGAGAGAGACATGTCGCTTTAAAAGGATGAAAATCAGAAAAAGAAAAAAAAATCAGCCATTAATTCCACACGTTACTGTCTACGTTCCTACCATCAAACTTACTTGACCGTTCACTGTTGTTTAGACTTGACCCCCGCCGCTGCTATGGCAACCAACCGGATATGGCGCCAAGCCTTTAGTCCTCCATTATTCACGCCAGGATTCTTTACGCTGGCGAGAATACTATCACGTCATGATTGTCCCTCTCCGCAAACACTCGTAAGGACAGTGGGACAAGTGTCCCGAGGTTAAATAAAGTCCAGAGATTCTGCCAGAACCCACCAAAATGGAAGTTCTCAAGCATTATTTTTTTTAGAATAAATAGAAACCCTAAAATTCTGCTTACAGCTTCCCAATTTTGGGTTCATACTCCCCAAACTTAAAATTCTGGCAGAATCCCTGTACTGGGCCAGACATATTTAATTAATTTTACATGATTGAAAACATCCAAGAACAAAATTGCGGCAAACTGATAGAGATAAACACCTACTGCATCTACGAAATGCTGCGCCTGAAGCGGGCACAGTCGTTTGTCTCGTACCTCTGCCACCCGCCAAATCTAATGCATTAATATCGAAAAGGCGCACCCCAAATGCTCCCAACCGGTTGTGCATATGGGCAAATACCCTTTTGCATTCCCCTAGATCCGGGCTCCGGTTTTCCCATTTCTTTCTTACGTTTAATCTGGCGTGTATCTAGAAGTTCGTCTTGGAAGGGTACCACGGGTTTTCGATGGAGATCCACGGTGTATATTACGGAGTGTATGTGTTACACCGACAAACCTCTGGAAGTGATTCCTCACATCAAAATAAGACGAAAGTTCCTCTGACAAATTTCTGAAACGTGCATTGTTTCGGAGCTACAGGTTACCGAAAGCGTGGGGAAATTAAATATAGAGTTTTATATTTTTACCACCACGAACAGTAAGCTGATGCGGCATAGTATCGTCAAAAACTTTAAACTTTCGCAATTTGAAAATGCATATTTTAAAATTCCGCAATGAGCATACAAGGGATTCCCCCAAAGTAGAGGATTTCGGAAAATTTCTGAAGATGAGGTAGGTCGAAATGAGAAGGAATTAAACGGCTTCCCGTGTAGGTAAAGATGATATACGTCATCCAATTGGGCAATGATATTCAATCTCTTTGATAACAAATAAATAAAATGCTTGCAATCATGCAATTCTTACTCCTACTTGTTATGCAACTACGCATTTAAAATAAAAATGTTCGGTATATGGAATCTGCTTGAGATATCGACTTGCCGCAAACGATTTATTGTTTCCTGGTGGAATACCGTCCCATTCATGCTTATTTCAAGCCATTTTTACTTCAGAGAATTTCTGGGAATTTGGGAAATCCCTTACACGCCCATTGCGAAATTTTGAAATATACATTTTCTGATAGTGTAGATTTAAGGTCTTTGACGGTACCATGCCGCATCAGCTCTACTGTTCGTGCTGATAGAAATATGAAACTGTAAAGTTCATTTTTCCAAGTTTTCGGCAGCCTGCAGTCAGAACTATGCGCATTTCCCAAATTTGTCAGGATTTTTTTTTATGAGAAGAATCACCTCCAGAAGTTTATCTGTGTAGTTCATAAACACCCTGAATATAATCACCCTTAAAATGTTATACTAATTTAGCATGAAGCTAAATTACACTTCCCCCTCTCCCGCCGCTTTATACATTCCTGATTTAATTGTTTTATATACGGTTCTCTCTCCACCAGTTAGTTTCAAGCTCATATAATTACATACGATCGGTGAAAGTATGAGCTAAATTACCTTAGTCCATCACTCTACTGCACGCGTAACAGGATACAAGTAAATAAGTTAGCCTAAAATGATGTTTTACATTGCTTTTTCACAGTCGGGAATAAATAACTCCTATTTTGATAAGTTTTTCTTCTAAACTGCTATTTTAATTGCTATTATCATATTTGCGTATAGCAACTATTGCTACCACTGTTACGGAATAATAATAGTTTTGCCCATTCCTAACGCGAAATTACTGTCAGTTGGTAGAAGGAAAAAAAATATGCATTTTTTACTTGCTTGTAGCTTTAGTATTCACTGTACATACATTTCCTGTAAATATCATTCATTTGAAGTACCATTCATTCACTGCATTGCGTTTTTCTTCATTTATATGGTCGATATTTCCATTACTTACGACTAAGCACTTACAACTGAGCATTCATTTTTTCCATCAGTTGGAAGAAGGAAATAAATCCACCAACTTTTTTTAATTTTACAGAAAAAAAAATACAATACCTGGAAACTATCTAAGCAATACACAAGAATCAGAATACCGCTCTGAATATTCAGTAAAATATGGTTTCCTTTCAGTAAATATTAAAAATGTTATACAGTTTTTGTTAATTTCCCACAAAACAGATTTTTGGATTTATTTCCTTCCTCCAACTACCGATTCAATTATATTATAAGCCCTTGGAGAGAATCGATAACGTCCGATGCTTTCTCTCGAACCTTCCACATTATTTTTTTTCCTTTGTAATGAAATAATTATTTTGCACTGGATACACCAAAACAGGCACTGAAAATGTTTATTGGGTAGAACCACACTAACATGTTCATCCGGATTGACGCCATATTGCCGAATCTCTTAATAGTAATCAGAAACACTAGGGTATTTTCGCGCTTAAACTTTAGTAGACAGCTAACATGAAGCTGGATTGATGGTTTTACAACAGGGATTTTCAGTGTGTGTATGGGTAAGGGTGGGGGCTATCGATTGTTAACCGTAAAAAAAAGGGGGGGGGGGCGCTAAAAAATTTGGGCAGGGTGACACCACCTATTTGGAGGGCTGGAGAGATTGTTTCTAACTAGTCGTTCGATTGTGTATGGTGGATGGTAATTTGGTGAATAACAAAGCGTATTTATCAGATGGTAGAGACTTAAACTAAGGTTTTGGCGTAGCGATGTACAGCTTATACTGGAGAACTGCTTGGCTACGAAAGGGTTTGTTACCGGTGTAATTAATCGTAACTTAATTACATTTTAACACGTCACATTTACTGACGATGGACAGAGTGAACGGATTTTATCGGAATTATTTAACTTTGAGCAAATATTATTCGGGAGGTGACACTTAGATAGCCTAGCCTATGTCAGACGCTTGGAATCACAATATAAAACAGATCCCCCATTCATACCTGGAAATTCGTTGAAGTTAAAAGTCCAATAAGAATAATTTTAGAATAGGACAGCCTCTGAATTTTCAGAAGCAAAAAGAATAAGATGTCCCAAAAAAATAATAAAAAAAGTATCTTCCTTCTTGAGCAGTCTAGCATAGAATTGACGCTCTGGCTTCTGATGTCGGACTGGCGGGTGCTGCTGTCGAACTGATGGGGCCAGATGATGGCTGATCGGTCTTATATAGTGATTCGTGTTTGCTCCGAGATTGCTGTAAATGTGTGTGTGTGGTGAGGTCTGACTTGGCTTTCCGCTGAACTTTATGTAGGTCGAAAGGTGATGTTCCCAGCACAAGACGCATAACTATTTGCTCGAAGGTGAAAAACTTCTCAATTGACGTCATAGATTGCATTATATTGCATCAGTGTTCGTTGACGTTACTCATGTTCATCTTTGCTGAAACATGGCGGTGGTTTTATTTCCATTTCACAAAAAAATTTACAAGAAAAATATACTAAATCCTAATGTTTTTTTCAATTTTTTTGAATTTTATGATTAAATTTAATTTTATCCATTGCTCGAGGAGTTCACACTAGTAATTGCATGCAAAAAAATCTTTTTCGTAACACTGTTATTTCCTAGGCTTAAAGTCGTGAGAAAAATCCCTGATGCTGACACGTGACTGGCCTACTTTGGCCAGAAAATTATATAGGCTGACAGCATTGCAATGAAACGTTTTTGGAACACTTTTAGAAAAATTTTTGGTGTCAATAATGTTTGGAAACTCATGGAAAAACTTGATCCACTCACTTTACAAAAGAATTACTATTTAAAATTATGAAGGATATTATCTCATTTTCTATCCATTACATTATACTGTCACTCACATAGGGTCTTCAGTTTGTATGCAGAACTGACCCTAAAACGCTTTCAGGGAAGTACAGCTCTGTGTCAAAGACACTTTTATGTTGTTGAAATGTAATTTCGTGAGAGAATGTTTGTTACTTTAAATCATAAAAATTATGTAAATTGTGTTAAAACTACAGTACTATTAACAAACTTCACCCACGTTCAACAAAGCATAAGAGTAACACAAGATGGCAGCAGTTATTTGGCTGCGAAGGAGAACAACCCATATCTAAGCATGTGGTCATGTACGGGGTCTGACAATAATGTAATGAGAACTTTTCCTTTTTGTATTGGCAACTATACGCAGCTTACTAAGACACGCCATGCTGGGCGTTGCAACTTTCCTCATTTACACCGTAACTGGAGTGGTCCTGCATCCACACACACAGTCTGAAGTATCCTAAGGTCGTGTTTGTGAACCTCGTCGTATGTCTTAATAGTATTGTTTAAAGCGTAGCAACCTTGACGCATACAGCAAAATAAAAATGAGAAAATAGATGTTTTTGCTCCCAACTTCATACATAATTTCATTACAGTAACTTTTATCTCATAAGCTCTATTACCTGAGATTTTCGTATTTTGTTTTTTGATATCTTCCGCCCTCGGATACCCAACCATATACACAAGTTATCTCACCCCTAAGAATAGGATTGGAGCTAAAAATTCCTTCAACTTTAGCCTGCCCTCCTCCTGAAGATTCCTTTTGCTCCCAATTTTCAATGCATTATCATCCCAGCATTCGTTCAAAAAAAAAAAACAAAAAAAAAACACCCTAACATATTCTGTTTTGACTAATCCTCCTGAGACAGATTTTTTCTATATGATCTATATATACTAGATCTCTGCACTTAAATTTCATGAGACGTATAGAACTTCCTCTCCCATCTTGGAAAGGTCATAAAATATTGCAAATTTGTTCTATTTTTGACTAACAAACACTCCAAAACACACACGTCTGAACGTAGCTGAGAAACCTCTAACCTTATTTACCTCTTACAATGTGCCCTATCTTGATTTCTACGACAGTGAAACTAAAACACTTCTACCTATCATCATCATCAACGATCATTATTACTTCTCCAACAACTAACTAAATCCGCCATAGCTTAGTGCACGAGCGTTGGCGTAGCATTCGGGAGGTCGTGGGTTCGATCCGCGGACGACCATCCTGACAGGTATTTTCTCAGCCACAGCAGGCAAAACGCCGAGATGGCACCATCAACATAGGCTCTGGCCGACACCTTTTCGAATTCTTTTCCCCTCCCCTATCCCGGCCTGAGCCATAGATGCCTAAAGGCCATAAATAAAATTAAAATTCAACTAACTACATCATCTTACCTGTACTTAAACGTACTTTTGCACAACGACTGTTCTTTCGACGAAACCTCTCGAGAGGATATTGCACTGTCTCAACCTAGTGAATGTTACCCCTGAAGCTAGGAAGATTGCGGTATTTAAAAAGGAACCAAAGAGTTCATTCTATGGAATCAGTCACACTACAAGAAGATATGGGAGCAGATCTACATCTGTCAACGCTGAAACAATCTAACCTGCCTTTAGTATCCCTATGATGTATTTCTAAATCCACCTTTTATCCTTTTTTGTTCTTTTTTTTATTTCCATTACTTTTACTTTTTTCGTTCATGCATTCATTATTATCATCACTCATTAAAGCATGTATTAATTATCAATATCTCCCCCTTTTTTATGAAAGAGCATAAACATTGTAGTTTACCATGCAAATATTGTTTCCAATTAATAAAGGTGTGCCTGAGAACATAGATAGTGGACAAGGCAGTGCCTTGCAGCCTGATCTGATGAATCACGCCTCGAGCTGAGTCAAGTTTATGTATAAAGGAGACTGCATGAGGTTATGGAACCATTCTGTCAGCACTGTTGGACTACTAGCAAAACTGGAGTCTGTCTTGGCTGGTGCGACGTACACAGATCTTGTTGCAGACCATTCGCACCTCTTTCTGCTAGCCATGTTCCCCCAGTACAGATTGTTTGTTTCAGCAGCATCGCAAACCCGTATTGTTTACATTCGACTCTCGCTTGGATTGCGCGCTCGCCGGATTTGAGCCCCATTCAGTACTTCTGAGACACTGCGCAGAGTTCATTCAAAGTCTTGTAGCCACACCGAACAAAACAATTGAGATATGGACACCTATTGAAGAGCCTGGATCTATAAACTTATACAAGAAACTTTACCAACTTGTAGACGCCATGCCTTACTAGAAGTAAACGGCTATTATAAGGGCTAAGGACAGACTTGGACATTATTAGAGGGTGTCCTTAATATTTTTCCATTTCAGTTTAAACAGCACTTACCAGAATACCTTAATACCACTAAATACTAATATTTCTTGTAACATTTTATTCGTAGAAGTTCATAATACATCTGTTCTCCTGTTCACACTACACTATATAAATTCTATGCGTAAATATCAAGATAAATCTTTACGATTACAATATTTACAACACAGTCTAATTTAGAGTTTAAAAATAAAATGAAGTCACTTAAATATTGACTTTGTTTATACGTAAAAAAAAAAAGTTCAGTCGTAAATAGAATTTGAACGAATTTTTTTTTTCTTAAACTTAAAAACAAGAACAAAGGAACTGTTCAAATGACTCAACATCCGTATTACTCCCTCCATGTGCATTATGAACAGATGAGAACACTTGTTTTTCATTTTATAATACCAATTATAAAATTTCACACTTCGTTCACATTATGAGGTTTTCACCAGCTTATCATCAGTACAACCGTTTTGTTTTTCATCACCACCCTCTGTCCTTGATACAGCTTCTTCTCCATTGTCTAATGTTTCTGTCCTTTCATCCTCAACAGAACTATCACCCACTTCACTATTTTTGGTTTCAGAATCTTCTTTACCATCAGTCTTATCACTTGGTTCCCTGAATTTAAACTTATTAATTTCTGTTTGAAAAAGAAAAGAGAAAAACAAACATTTAGATAGGATCACCAGAAATCATGTTTTACCACGAATGTCAATAAAACATTCGTGTGCAAGATTATAATATGACTGTCAACTGAAAAAGGTTCTTAAGTGCTTACATGTATAAGCAATGGAGGACAAGACTAACAATACAATACAATACTCGCATAACAAACGACTATTAATAATGTAAAACCTACATACATATATGAAAGAGAGTAATTTCAAACTTGAAAATACTAAAGACCTTGGGGGTGGCCGAGAAGTTAGCGTGCTCGCTTTCTATGTGTGTGGTCATGGGTTCAATTCCCATCGGGGTCCAATGAACGGAGTCGTTCGAAGTTCACTTTACCAAAAAATTGTAGGATCCATCCTTAGAAGATCACCACCTTGTTTGGGGCGCAAATAACAAGTCACTAACACTAAATGATCAATGCTCTATTCTTTAAACTTGAGTAAGAACTCTTAAAAACAGAGGGAATTTTATTTTTGTGAGCAGACTTCATACGATGGTAGTTTACCCTATACAAAAAAATCTATGGGGCACTATTCGGCCAGTTGCGACATAACATGGGCCAAAGTTTGTGTAACACTTTAGATACATCTCTTATGCCATTAATTGTTCTTCGCTATTTTCAGACTGGATGGCTGAGCGGAAGAGTGGTAGGCCCACGAGCGTAAGGTCGTAGGTTCGAGTCTCGTTAGGTACTTTTTTTTTTATGATAAGGAGGATTTTATGTGTAGTAGTAAAACTGAATGAAAATGAAGGGAACATATAACTGTAAAACAATTTATTACTTTCGAGACTCGAAACACAAATCATTCTGTACGGAAAAAAGTGTTTCACGAAATTTGGTTAATTTGTAAAATCATTTCGGATATATTTGCAGATATTTGTAAGCACGTGGTATATGTCACGAAAAATTGTAAATGGAAAAAGATATTTTTACCATAACGCAGCATGAAATACTCATTATCTTTAATAATAATAATAAAAAAAAATGTACCTACAGCGAAACGAACCTGCTACCTCTCGCTTGTGAGCCCACCACCCATCTGTTTCGGTCATCTGAGTCGAACATAGCAAAGAACATTTTAAGGCATACGAGATGTATATAAGGTGTTAACGTAAACTTTGTTCCATATTATCTTGCAACTGGCCGAATAGTGCCCCATAATTTTTTTGTATATTAATACCTAAAGGGTAAACTACTATCACAGGAAGTCTGCTCGCTAACTAAAATTCCCAGAACGTAAAACTCCCTCGCTGTTAGTAAACATTCGACGCGAAAAACTTGGGTGTCCGAGAAAACTCGCGTTCGAATTTCGTAACAGCCGAAACCTTAATGCGAAGCTGTGACAAAAGTAAACTAAACGAAAAACTACAACTGCTTCTCCTCTCCTGTCAACATTAGTTCGTATAATCTTCTTAAAAAATGAAATTTGAATAAAGGTCGCCAATTAGTAGGTATTTCGACCTTGGCATTCAGTAGATTCATTCCTAACAAGATTACTTGAATAATTTTGCACATTGTGATAAGGCTGATCAGGACATTTAACTATGCCATTTCAAATGGGCCAGGTTTTCTAACCCTAAGTTAAGAGCCTTCCTTGGTTAGCTTATTGAGAACCACTGCCTTACTTACACGACAAAGTCCGTCTTCATATCTCATCACATAAATTATGTAGAATGTAGACATTTCGTGAATTGGAAGAATGAAACCCTTTCTTACCTTCCATATTTGCCTGACTTATCTGCAACGGACTATCATCTTCCGCCATCTGAACTAATTCTTGGCAGAGAAGAGGTTAGGTAACAAAATCTGTTGTGTTTTAGACGAATTTCTGACGCTACAGACACTAGATGTTCTCACCGTGGGATCCTGGCTTTGGTATATCCATGGCAGAATGACGTTTGTATTACTTTTGTAAGATTATAAACAAGTATAAAGAAGATACTCGTCCTTCAGACACTTCAATCACACTAACCCAATATTTCTCACAAAAATGAACGAGGTTTCCACATTAATATCATTGTGCGGCACCGAGGTGAACGGTATAGAGAAAATCACGTTTTATCTATTGTCGTTCATCAGCAATTTCGATCCGAATTGATGACTTTTATCAACTTCATGCTATGTTCTCAACAACGAAACTTGTTCAGATTTGAACGGTAGATGGCCTAGTCAGATTTTGATACACTTCATTTTGTATGGACCAGTTTAGTAACTTTTCACTTCGACCCGTCACAATTATATGAGTGCAATGCTTGTTAAAATCCACAAACCCCTCCGTGGAATAATGCGAATTTGAGAAAACGATTTGAAATTACTCTGTTTATTCTCCAAATGAGATATCTGGCAGTGTGGCAAATACATTAAAAACACATCGAAGGCGAAAAGTTAGTTGTGCTGACTGCCACGCTGTCAAAACTGCATCTACAGGACTAATAACAATACAATCAATATACAAATAACATTTACCTTTCGAAAATCTACCATGTTTTTTTTTCAAATTTGTACTCTAAATTCTTTCCTCTAATGACCAACAGTTAACTATGGTTTCGGTGAAGTTGCAATATTTCGCCAGAAACTACTTCAACAAAGTCTGATCGGCCAACTAGCAAATTATTACAAACCTTA
The DNA here is from genome assembly GCA_022664845.1 of Lepisma saccharinum. Classification (NCBI taxonomy): domain Eukaryota; kingdom Metazoa; phylum Arthropoda; class Insecta; order Zygentoma; family Lepismatidae; genus Lepisma; species Lepisma saccharinum. Next base: position 15,086 of record JAGDQP010019464.1, read on the forward strand.
CAACAATGTCGTCTTCGCACTTATAAGTCATCCCCTCATACCTGTTATTCTGGATCTAAATTACACATCACCATATGTTCTTCAAGAAACAGAACATCACTCGTCACATCATAACGTCGTTTTGGATACATTCCTAAAGACATGTCACAAAAATGCTTGTATCACACGCAAATGTAACAACTTTTATTAAGTACTGTGAAACTACTGTATGTCACCAGTACGTATAATTTAAGTACAAACAATTATTAGGTGCACTTAAATATAAGTGCTCCTACTTAAAAAAAAAAAGCAATAAACAATAAAATTATAAAATAAATGTATTTGATGATTGGCACATCTCTTCGTTCTGGTTACACTCACTATTAGCTATTCCCTGCAGTCGTAAAAGTAACTGATTCACTTTTGGCGGGAGCCCTAACTGAGTGGGGGCCCTGGGCTGCAGCCCCTTAAACCCCTCTTCCTTAATCCTGCTCTGGTTACAACGAATATCAAGTATATGATAAGGAATAGACTTCCCAACTTGCTAACAGCAACGTTATGCTCTTGAAAATTGAAAAATGCTATAAAAGAGCTTACCTTAGGTGTTTTGAATTTACTTTTTAAGGCCTTTAGGCAAGTTTAGCTCAGGCCAGATGGATGATGATGGAAGAATTGGTGGAATGAGGAGAGTGGGAGGATCCCAAGAAAACCCACGCACACAGTGTTTGTCCACCATAAAGTCCACTTGGCAATAGCCGGGATCGAACTGGGGACCCCATGCACCAGAGGTGAGCGCTATACCATTTAGTCACCGAGCCCACATAGCCGCAGTGTTAGCCATCACATAATAGAAGACGCTAACCGTCGGAAATCGAAAACAGGCTGTAATTCTGAAGCTAGGCATTTTTCAACGAAGTGCACGATAAACTTTCGTCTGGTTCTAAAGTTAGAAACAAGCGGGCGAAGTTGGTTAGTTTCGTCCCGGAACAATATCTGTATCCAATAGCTCAAGACGTCTTTCACTATTAACATATTTACAAAATTCGACTTTAATTAAAGTGAATTATTTCGACACTCCCAAATACTTCTATCACACGGTATCTCACTCTTCCCCTAACTATCTACACTATTAAAACTAAACTGGGTTGCGCGACAGAGCATCTTAAGGGTCCTGACCTGTTAGACGCCTGTATTACGTTCAAGTAGAGGATTATGCGGTCAGCGTAATGCCTCTTTGTAGCCGTGTGCCTAACTTTCGTGACCATAGTCCGTTATTTCTTTTACTCAAGCAGTTCCCCAATTGTCATCACGATGGTGGGTCAAAACCGAAATTTTGAGCCCTCACCGGGAATCGAATCCGGGATTGCTCGCACTAAAGTACCGACTGGTGCCACGCAGGTTCAACTTACACTATTAAGCACCAATATTTCGTCTCATTCGATCTGTATGAATCGTGAAGGAGTATGAACTGTACAAGACGAGCATAAATACAGGGAAAAGAATTAAATACGTATTTTAACGTGATCGTATTCAACTATATGCCATGTATAGTAAGGATATGGCCATACAGGAAGGCAGTTGGAAAGCAACACGGCCAGAAACGAAAGTTCTGAAGTAGAATGAGCAACCGTCCCGACCTCATGGGAATATCTCGAGTTTAACACCCGCAAGTCTCGCGTCCTGGGCAGGTCTAAAATCACGTATTTCTTGAAAGTGGGTGAAAAGTTTACAACTTAAATTCTGATTAACAAATATTTTAATTTAGCCTACTTGAAATGGTCCTCAAATAAGTTATTACATAAAATGATTCCTACATAGTACGAATCAAAGGGCTGTCATATATGTGGTAGGAACATATGTGAATAAGGGAAAAATCTGTTTGGAAGGAAGAAATTCAGGAACTAATGTTTAAGATTTCTTTTCCTACGACTGAAAACTAATTGTTTTCACTATGCTTATTATTAATTTAATTAAGTTCTCTTACGAATATCACTAACAATTGGTTCCAATATTCCTTCATTTTTTTTAATATAGATATTTATGTAAGAGAGAATAGAACATACAAAACAATGTAACTTAGAACTGCATTTGCAATGAAAAAGAAAATCCTTTTAAAAATGTTAAAAACTACCCTAATTATCTTTTTTTTTTAAAAAAAAAAGAGTAATATACAGGGTGTTTCGTAAATAAAAGGAACATATTTCAGGAATAAATTCCCGACAGTACAGAGACAAAAATTGGTAATGCCTATTTTTGTCCACACACTAAAAGGCACCCAAAGTTATCGAGAGAGAGGCTCAAAGTTATGCACACAAAATGATTGAATATAAGCAAAGTGTATGATTGAGGACCGAAAATCTCAGAAGGTACATACGCTTATCTACTGCTCATAATTAATTCAATCACAATGAAATTCTCTTGTGGAGAATTATTTCTAAATTCCACTCCTCAATTATAATCATTGCAAAAAAGACGATAATTGAGGTAGAACTCTAATTCTCATAGGCTAAGTCGACATGACATGAAATATGCCATTATTGGCCGAGATATTGCGTCATACTTGGGATGCTAACCTAGTTCCAAAACTACGCACTATTTACCAATGATGGGTATTATCAATTTTCAACCCTGGATTACAAGAAATACTACCGTATATTTATTTATTTATTACTATTTTAATATGTTTGATCTGTTAAGTACGCGACTTGTTGGCCTCACAAACAGCTGCCCCGTTCTATCTGAATTGAGGTAGGGCATGTAACGGTCAAGTCATAGATTTTGGTTTCTTTGAAGTCTTGAAGGAAATTTAGGAGATCCATATTTTTTTTAAAAAAAATAAATGACAAGATATTCATTCTTTAAGTTCATTGTTGATAATTATTGAAACTCGAAACGTGGTTATGCTGTACTACTTTTGACATTAGCAACTAATTAACACAAAGATGAAGGAATTCTTTTCTTATACATGATAGATATTTGGGTGTAGTCTGTGATGTCAAAAGATTACTCCTATGTCGTTTGTACAAGATGTATAGAAATTCTGACAACTTCGAAGAAAAAAAAAATCGAAACTTCCAGTATTTCGGAATTTTACTACTCTCTCTCCCGTAACAAAATACGGGTTTCTCGTTTACAACTTTCGAGTAAATACTTCTAGGTACTTTATCACGGAAGTTTAAGAAGGTTGGGACTGTTACTTTCACTGCAACAATGGAAAGATGGTTGATTTTTAAAAAGTATTCCATATTTCGACGCCATTTTCTCCCAAAACACATTTTAAAAAAAATGATTTTGCAGTATAGTTGACATATTTGTGTTCTAAAAGTTTTATTATAGGCCAATCATTCGTTTAGATTTTATGGCTGAACATTTCCTGTAAAATTTTGTTATTTTTAAAAGTCGGCCACATTCGGACGCCATTTATTTAAAAAAAAAACATTCTCAACATATTAATTTTTCAGTATAGCGGAAAAATTTGTGTGTTCTAAAGGTTGACCAAGATTCATAATCATTTACATTCGTTTACATTTTACAACAAAATGTTTCTGCAAGAAATTGCATTAGCGAAACACTTCGGGAGAGACTGCTAGTCACCGATAATTCCTCTCCTCTCCCCATTAAATTCTGTAGCTCCTGAACGCAATTTTTTTGAACGAGCCTCTTACATTTCTATAAAGAACTTATAGACAAATAATTACCTAAATCTGTGACTTGACCGGTGCATATATTTCTTGAAATGCCTGGATTGAGATGGAATGGGTCATATTATAGTGACCCTACATTAAAAGCCTTTAGTTGTGTTGGAGCCGAATATTGCCACGTACCAGCTACGTGACTGTCTCGAAAGGCAAATACAGGCACCGAGATTTACATACGCATGGTAAAGGTAAAAAAAGGTAAAGAACATCCCCTGTGCGATACGAACGCGCCGTGAACGGTGCATGGGGGATGTGGAACGCTCCACATTTTCTTGACCTACGGTACGAAGTGAGGTGGGTGGTCAGTTCCACGCTCGACCGCCTTTACCTTCCCAAGGCGCCCAGGAATACCAAGGACACTCTGGTACTCAATTTGATAGGAGGCTGAATGTACCTCAGAACACCAGGCATAGGAACACTGAGAGAAAAGTCTCCAGTAGGACACTGGCCGGGATTTGAACCCGGGTCGCCCGATTCGTAGTCAGACGCGCTACCGTCTGAGCCACGGCGACTCATTACATACGTATGGTGCTGATAATATTTTTACTTTTGTTCACGTGTATTTATTAAATATAGACGAATTAAAATGAATCTATATTTTTTATCAGAGAATAAGAAACAAAATTGAGAGGAACTTGAAAGATCGAACTAACTAGGTGAGACAAGGATGATGTCTCTCGCCTTGCCTCAGTAACGAAGTAGAAGTTACAATCGACGGAAGGAAAATCAAATACATTATATTTGCCGATGTCTTTTTTTTTTCTTTCAGAATGAAACGTCACCTCAAAACATACTAAAACAGCTAAACGGAAGCTGTAAGCAACATACAATGAAGATTAATGTAAGGAAAACGAAGGGAATGATAAGTAAACAAATTAAATCAGTCACCATCAAAAGTATTAAAAATAGGAACCCAGCTTCAAATAACGGAGTATTATTATACGTCAATATTTGACATGTAAAACGGCCTGAACCAAAGATGCCTGAAAGTCATAAAACAAATTCAAATTTAAATGAAGTGTAAAACGAAAGACAAAAGCAAGTATTCTCTGACGTGAAACAGAAACCACGTTTTAATTGTAGACAACCGTGACCCTCCTCAATATTCAAATCGCGTGCTGTGTTCTCAGTGCTTCAGAAGCCCTATCTCTGTCCCGGAACCAGATACTCAAGATCCTGTGCTCTTTAGAAATAAGAAGGAAAGGTCTGTAGGGATTTAAAAGGAGAAAAAAGAGGACGTCCATTTCTGTCATTTAAAGCTTGACAATATAATTTCTCTCTTCAGTACCTTAACAGTCACCGGAAATAATGGTTTATGGCTGAAGCCGTTTGGCATTTTCATCAGGAATTTCAAAAAAAGAGCCCCGGAGGAAGACGACAAACTATGTAGCAATAGCGAAACACTAAAAAGAATCTTTTCTATACGCCAACGATAAAACCGCTGAAGAAATGATTAACCGAATATTTCTTGTATTGAATTATCTTTGGGCACCTTTGGTTCAGGCTGGAATGACGTAGGTAAAGGAAGGGGAAGGTAACGGCCAGGACCTTACTTAAGGTGCCATTCCGTAATTCATCTGGTTAAAGTGAGGGAAACCCTGCAAAACCTCAGTCGGGATGATCGGCCGCGGTGTACGAACCCGCGTATCCCTCCATTGCTGATCCGAAATCTACGACGCTACTGCTTCCACTTTTCGGCGGCTGGGTACAAATGTTTTGTGTAGAATATAGTGACGAAAGAATATTGGAGGCATCTAAATGTAGGCTTCCAAAATAACGGAAAAGATCAGCCGTAGAAAAAGCGTACTGACGAAATGCTGTAAGAGAATCAACTTAAGACGGAACAATAATTAAGACAATAAAGATAAAAAGAAATTGGTTAGGGCATTGTTTGCGCAGGGACTGCACAAAAGGAATTCAAATGACGATACAGTTGAGAAGAAAAAGAAAAACGAAGAAAATAAATGGAACTGAATTTTATTTAAGACCTTTCAGCACCTCTAGCTAAAACCGAAGATAGATGCAACTTCCGGAGGTAAACCGTAGGCTAGGACATAGATTGAATGGAGATGGTTTAACTTGTCTTGAGGGACCATAGATTACACATGATTCACCAAATAACCTCATTACAATGAAATAAAGCTCCAGAAACCTTACCGAACTTTGAAATATCTGCTCCACATAGCCGCAAATAATGTATCCTTTCATTCTTAGGAACGTAGGCTCTCACAGACGTCGTACCTCTCCAGCCGACCAGCTGAATTTTCAAAGATTCATTTTCGGGAACTCCATATCTTTTCTCCTCGTAGTGTAAAATACAGCTCCCAGTGGCTACAAATGGAAAAACAGATAGTAGTAATTTTAGTTACTACGATTATTGTTAACATAGTATAAATGTTGCTAATGACAAAAGGCAGAATCCACAAAAAATGAGTGGCAAGATAAGGGCTCACGTACGTCAATATGTTAACACTCTCAAAATTATATAACTGATCTCGCTACTGCACAAAAAGAATTTTATCAAGCTCCATTTGCGAGAAAATCAATGTTTTCAGCAAGAATTATGTGTATCTTCGTAAACAGTATCCAAAGAGAAAGCGACCACTAATAGTTTGTAAAATTACTCAAAGACTATATCTTTTGCATATTTCTGTCCAATTCAATAGACTTTTTTACATTTTTATACAGTAACATTTTCCCTACAAGACATAGTAGGAAACTACATTGTCAGGCAGTGATCAAGGAAATAATGTTCATCAACCTGGGGATAAAACTGTGTGTTTAATGTACGTGTTAGGACTCAAGTCAGCATAATTAATGTAATAAAACTGTACATTAATATCTGTTCATGAATGTATAAAAACACATTACAGAATGAAAAGAAAAAAACAAAGACCTCACACAGACATTCTGGCAGTAGCGGAACGGTTTCATATTAACGCCAACATGTTCAAATTTTGAAACACAAACATCACAAACGATTAACGCACTTTCTAAGGTACTGAGTAAAATCACATATGCACTAAAATCTTCGTTTTTTTTTTTGTTTGTTTTTTTTTTTTTTTTTTAATGAAAAAGAAATCTTAATAATGACGACGACTTCTAGATTCTAACAACACAGCACATTGCAAAATTATTTGTTGAATTTCTTTCTACATGCATTGCTTTACAAGCCAAGCCATCCTTATGATCTTACAAACATTTCAATTCAAAAGATTTACGCAGATTCATAGAAAATCAGCAGACGGGGGGGATTTTCTTACGTCCAAAAAGTTTAAGAATCTACCAACATCGAAACATCATTCTGAAAAGGAGCACAAATGAAATACTCACTTTTGATCAGTGTAACATCATACATTCAGAAAATCTTCCCATCCATCATTTTCTGACTGCACATTAAACACCACATTTATGGATTTTACAACATATTAGGTTACAGTCCGTGTTTTTCTTTTCAAAGCATTAACCTGTTTCGTGGGAGAATGAAAGAGAAGATAGCGGCCCTGGTCTTAATTTAACTCTTGTTATAGGATAATTTAATAACATGGAATCGACTGAAATAGATGGAAAAATTTACAGTTTCACTTCTCAAGTGAAACTGCGACCAAAGCTATTACTAATTCTGTGTTGAAATAAATCACACAGGATCAAGACAGAAAATCCTGTGTGATTTTCCTGTGTGATGGAAGATCAAGACAGATCTTCCATCAAGACAGAAAATTGTATACAGGCTGATGACCCCCTGGAAATTTACCCATTGCATCATGGCTTAAGTCACAGCTGCAGCTCGGCTCACAAGTGAAAAATATGATAAAAATATAAATGATTCATTTAATTTTAATGGACAACTAACTTAGTTGTTTGCAACAAGAAAGCGAAAATTTATTTCAATATGAAGGTCTCGCTACTATGTCTCTACGACTAGCTCGTTGCATCCTCTCAGGAATATGTCGGATCGTTCTGAAGAGAGCATAGCGATTACGATGACAACATGGCGACTCCTTAGCACTTCGGCATCGGTCGTTACATGAAAAGTTCTCGCTAGTAAAAATATGATGTTCGTTACTATTTCCAAATCCATTCAAAGGAATTATGTTGTAAGACGTTTACAAATGTTTTTGTCGTTATTTCATTGTCCAGAAGAAATATTTTGATGTATCAACTCCCGGTTAGTTTCCAACATACAAGCTGTCCTCTCTTATGACAGTTACTAAACTATGTTTATCACAATTTAATTCATTCCAATCACTGAAATATCTACCCCAAATTCCATATAAAGTATGGACGATGGCAGTACTCACAAGGCTACGAAGCTATATATATATATATATATATAATATTTTGATCCTTTGAATGTATCTCATGAAAGTGAACTTCTTCAAATAAAAAAAAAATTAGTAATGTATTCATTGTATTACATTTTTTTTAGACCCTATATAATAAATATGCAAGGAAAAAAAGGTTCAAAGGGTGTCAAAGTCCCCCCCCCCCCTCCCCCAACTGCAGGAAAATTATCAGAAACTAGTACAGGATTACCTCAATTATACTGAAATATACAGTTAGCCGTGTTAAAACATGCGTAAAGGAATCAGATGTAACATTTCTTCCGCACACACACACACACAGGCTGCCATACAGAATGGACAGAGACAGACAAGTATTCCGTCTGATGGTCCTTTTGAACACTAAACCAGGGGAAAACTAGCACATGAAAAGCTTCATTCATTCATTCACTGCAATGTTCATTTTGTTATAACAAGATATCCTTCGCGCCTTTTTTTTTTACCTTTCATATTATTAAGCTGTTGCTTCAAATGGGTACTCAGGCGATTCATGTTGGGTGATGGATAGTGACAAAGCGTCACCACATCATCGTATGTCATCTCAAGCCGTCTCGCTCGAATATACGCAGACACACACGGCAAACCCTGCAAACCAAAATATAAGCAATTACCTATTTTGTCCAGTTGCTCCTGGGTTTTTACATCCAAAGTAGTAATCTCAGGAGGTTTCACATCATCGTCATTGGCAAGGAGAATAATAAGATCCTGTTTCGTCACTGTTATCAACCGACCCCTCACAAATGGCAGAATACTTGCAATTCCCTACGAAAATATATGTATATAGATAGATAGACAACAATGACGTTACAAATTAAGTATAACAGTTTCAAAAAAATACTCTAGCTTAGATGTTAACGTAACTACTATACATCGCCACGAAGAGAAAATATGCAGATATTAAGAACTTTAACTGACTTTCTTTTCTGTAACCCGATTACACGCGTTCTCGAATTTTTTTTTTTTTTTTTATTTTCCGACTTGGGCCTATATCATCATATGTAATAACCACAATAAGCAAGCAGGTTGTACAAACTCAAAGTATGCACAATGTACTTAGGCGTAAGAAGCATGCTTCATTATTTCTAGAATACCTCAACTTAAGGTTAATGTAAAGCAATGATCTCCAACAAAAGAGGACAGCACTACTTTCGTAAATGTCTAAATCGTTGCTCGAAATTTCAATGCTGCTCCTACAAATTCAAGCCTAGAGAGTTCTAACTTTCAGGGAAGAAAGGTCATAACCAATCCAAGAGTGCGATCAATGCAGATTTTAAATTTTCGTTTCTCTTCATTGTTGAAATTGCTTGATTGTTGTTGTGAATATCAAAACCTATTACAATGAAGCTCTTTCAACAACGAACACAAAACAAAATTAAAAATCGGCATTGATCGAACTCTTGGATTGGTTATGAACTTTCTTCCCTGAAAGCTGGAACTCTCTAGGTTTGAATTTGTAGGAGCAGCATTGAAATTTCGTGCATGTAGGTTATTTAGACCAAGTCTGGCACTCCTGCATGTAAAAAATTCCTGTCACGTCGCTAGTCTCCGATTTCTATACAGTAAAAATTTAAGAAAGTCTTTCAGTAAGTAGTATATTTGCTCTTGTCACATCATATCTCCATTTATTTCATTATGACATTTTCTATTTATATTATTCCCAACCTATTATTAATCTATACGCTTAATCAAATATGTGCATATCCTATATCAGCTGATGCATCATATCACAAACTGGTGTCATATCACGACAATATGGCAGTTACATTGTTCATTGCACCATTTGCTACAATTTATAACCATGGCACCTGGCAAAAATTGTTTACAACTGACAGTCGATGGTTGTGGTTAAGTGTCCTTAAATTACAAACACTTAATATTCATTACACACAAACATAATTTAAAAAATTAATTTAAAAAAAATCCCCTTCTGAAGAAGAAGCGGATAGCTTCGAAATGCATACGGGCTAATCGTTAATAATAGTTTAAATTTTTTGAGAGACCACCGTTAAGAAGAGTGTTACATTAATTTGTCAACATCAAATATATATAAACTTTCTTCAAACATGTTCAATAGTCGCAATAATTAAGCATTTGTCAAATAGTTTCCGTAACCACCACTTATCATATGCATACAGAGGAAGGCAAGTACGAATAGCTTACTATGAATGACATTTTTTTACTTGCTTTTTTCTGTAAACATTTTGTTTCCTTTCTTTCTTTTTCTTTTATGTGATGGGTTCACATTATGCACGCAGTTGGATTTGAAACGTCGAAACTGATTAACC
>JAGDQP010019465.1:0-11592 GCA_022664845.1 Lepisma saccharinum
CAAAGAATACGCCCATCTTCTATTCTTCCGCTGTTGTGTGCTTTTCTTTATCATTACGGCAACAAAAATTGGATACTAATAACATTTGCTTTGTATCAAAATTGCTTCTCTTGTTAAACGCTGCTTAGCGCTATCTAAAACGAGCATCCGGCAATGAAATGTAAGTAGTGGTTTCACGTTATCTGTGTAGACGAAGGGAAGTTCAAAAGAGCGGAAAAAAAATATAGAAGACAAAGACATTAAAGACTTTTCATTTAATGAAAACGAAAGAAGCAGACGGCACCTTAAAAATGTTAAGATTGTTTAGTACTTCCTTATTACGCTATAGAGCAGGGTTTCTCAACCTGGAGTCGCGACCCCTAAGGGGGGTCACGGGATGTGTGCAAGGGGGTCGCGAGAGAAGATGAAAAATAAATTTAACTAAGGTTTTGTAGGTTCAAACTAATAAATTTCAAAGAAAGTATTTTATTTTGCTTGCTATTTTTTATAATTACTAAAGATAATGTAATTTACTGAATAGTTTTCGATAATATAATTAGGATATTTATTATAAACACAGAAAATAAATCGTTATTTTTGAAATGAAATGCAAATGTTACACAAAATAAAATGACTGTGGGTCGCCGGCTAGAAAGAATAGTGAAAGGGGGTCGCAGAATTAAAATGTTGAGAAACGCTGCTATAGAGTAACAAAGTGTGATACGAATGTTGTTTACGTTTCTGCTGTTTCATTCTTACAGAAGTACAGACAGTGCAGTAGCGGAGGTAAATTGGTCTTATTGTTGGTTGAGTTTTCTCACTATTTAGTTTCAAGACTTGTACACTAAAATGCATGATTCATCAGTGATCAAAATCTGATAGGTAATTATATTAGGAACCGTAACGACAATGACAATGCAATACCTATATGTTCTCAATAAACTAAGCATGATTTATCTCACTTCTATTTCTTCTGTTTCTGCAAATTTATGCCATTTTCTTCATACTTATGACAACTTAGGTTAGATTAGTTTATCTAAGAGAAAAATAGGAAGTTTCGAGTGATCATTCTAAAATATACTTACAGTTTCAAATTGATTATCAATAAGTATGCCACCTGATCAGAAAATATTATAAGGTTTATTTTTACTTTGAATTGATACTCTTCTCTTCCTTAAAAATGACGTTCAATGACAATCTGAGTTTTACTGCAGTCTCAAACGTGCGACTGTAGAAACATTCTGCGAGGTAACTTTAACTTACTATAATTTTATTACATAAATGTAGGCAAATGCTTCATTACTAATTCACTGCTTAGTGATTTTGTTCAAACCAAGATTTTTGTACGAAGAATTACTTTATCCTTTTATGTCATAGAAAATGTTGGGACACAATAAGTTAATGAAACATATAATATTATAATGTGATATAAAGACAAGCCTAATAGGAAAATAATTATTAGTGTTACTTATATACAAAATCCCAGATATTTCCGTCTGTCTGTATGTCCTTCTAGCGATCTTAAACACTCTTTCCATCGGCTGAGAGAGCTAAAATTTAGCAATATTTTGTGAAAAGCTTGGAATTACGGGAATAATACATAATGCAATTATCTCATTCAGATCCTCAACAACACTTTGCAACCCTCAAGTATCGAAAATACACTCACTTCCCGTTAACCTAAAAGCTGAAAATCGGCGAAAATATTCCGCCATGGTAATGTTACGAAGAAAAATCAATATTTCACAATCGACTCTTCCTGACTATCTCAATAACAACGTCTTAACCTCCGAAAAATTGAAATAAAACGTAGAAGAAGAAGAAGTGATAACACCTGTACGTAGCAGAAGTGTTATTTTGTAAAAACATCCATCCGAAAATGATAGCTGCACTGCTTGACAATTGCTAGGGAACAGCTGAAATTCAGCATTTATCTTTTCTCCGCGGGTGTACATCTGCACGAAGCGACCAACAGAGAGCACTAGGGAGTAGTCATGACCTTGGAAATATGCAACATACTAGCCAAGTGCCCTTATCAGGAGAACTCAACCAAAGTCATTCTAGAGCCAGTAACAACGGTAGACGGGCGAACATGATAGCGATACATTTCAAGGCAATGCTGTCGTGCAAGGTAAACTTTCTATTAGAAGATGACTGGAAGGCGTCATCTAAGAGATTATGGATGTGGAAGGGCAGTTGTTCGGCTTGAGGTAGGTCAAAGTGTCACGGAGGTTGCGCGTGCGATGGGAGTCGCGCCGAGTTTGATTTCCCGTCTGAAAAGGCCGCTGTATCAAGGAAAACCACGTGCGCCGCGAAGGTTGAGAAACGCAGCTCAACAGGTTCGTTATGTAGCTCTATTGGCGAAAAGCAATAGATCGGCTACACCTGCGCATATTGCTCAAGATCTTGCAAGTGCGTCAGGCATGTGTGTGTCCCACAAAATCATTTTAAGACGACTGAATAGTGTCGGTTATATACTTGGAAGCCAATTCGGTGTGTGCCATTATCTCCTAAACACCGTCTTTTCAGATTACAGTGGTGTTTAGAACAACTTGATTGTGATCAACGGCACTGGTCCAGGGCGATGTTCTCAGATGAATACCGAATCAGTGTGCTGAGCGATTCAGGTCATCAACAGGTGTGAAGAGAAGGAGGAACAAGTTACCGTTAGAACAACATTCGTGAATGTGACAATTATGGTGGTTCCGGAGTGAGCAGGACACCTCTGCATATCTTTGAAAGATAATTTGTCACAGGAGAACGGTATTGTACCGAGATCTTGAAGAGATATGTTCGTCTTTTCCGTGGTGCAGTGGGTCCTGACTTCGTTTTCATGGACGACAATGCCGGTCCAAACAGATCTTCCCGAGTTGGCCTGAGCCTCAGATGCCTAAAGCCATAAATAATATTGAAAAGCTACCCGAGTTGCGGAAGAACTGGAGAATGAGTAGATCGCTTGAATGGAGTGTTAATCGTATTCGCCACATCTGAATCCCATTGAACACGCCTGGGACGGTTCCGAAAGATGTGTGGCACAGAGAACATCACCACCACGGACACTGCAGACCTTAAAACAGCATTAAAGAGTACTGGGACAACATACGAACGGAACTTCTGAACAGTCTCGTGAATTGCTGTCCGCGAGGACCATACTCCTTATTGACATGACCAGGTTTGTCAGCATTCATCGGGATCGTACATTTGTCGACATCGCAGCATACTGCTCTGAAAGTACTTGTCTATCTTATTTGTTTGGTTTGTTTCTTGATGATGAATACCGGTCATACATTATGAATAAAGTTAGCATAATGTATTTACCCATCTGTGTTTTTTTGGTGCAACTAGACCAGTATTCCATAACGTTACCACAGAGTATGTGATTGTTCCCTAGGAACTGTCAAGCAATGTATAAAAGAACTTACGATGACAAGCTTAAAAACAAGTAAAGAATAAAGATCGTCACATTTAGAATATTTTTTGAATGCACAGTAAAATGCCATTAATGAAAATACTATTATGATATTATCGAAGAATGGAGAAGTAAAATTCAGTGGGTTTCAGAGGAGGAAATGTTTATTTAATATGACACACCTGAGTAAGAACGAAAATATGTTAACATATTCGTACACAATAAAGAACTTAATCTTTACTAGAACTTTAGAACTTGTTACTTGAAGAAATATTTAATATACAGTATAGGAAAGATTAATAGAAATGTTGTTCTTATACAAATATCATTTAATCACTGGATACGTTAATTATACGTAGTGTATAATTTGTTGTTTTTTCAAGGCCTTTAAGTGGGTGACTACTCAAACATCTTTTTTTATTTCTGTTTGCACTAGTGCTCTCCACCCCTGGCGACTACTAGAGCATATGATGACTTGAATGCAGTGATATATTATTAATAAATTGATTGCTTTTTATTGGTAGAGTATTTTGGTTTTAGTTTAATCGGCGTTAGACAACCGGGACTAGAAGTCGCCAAGGGTCCAATTATTGTCAACAACTATTTCTGATTCATGACTGACGTGAATTTTTCGTCAGTTTGGCACTGATGTGTTTTCATGCATGTGACTCAAACATTTAAAAGGGTATCACGGTATTGATGTAAACTGACTTAGAAGTAATTTTACGCCTTATTTCCAGAAATGACGAAAAATATAAAGAATAAAAAAAATATATAAAAGCTAAACAAAAGTAGAAATTAAAAAAATAATTTCTACGTAGGGTCGTACTGCCTCAATCTTATCAAACTTGTCATCAGAATAAGGCTTAGAGAAAGGGAAAGAAGAAAAAAGGAAGAGATCAGAGGAAAAGTTCAGAGAGAGAGAGAGAGAGAGAAGAGTATGAAAAACTGGAAAAGAAAACAACAATGGACAGCAAACTCAAACTTGGAAATGAAATAGATTGCGAAAGATAATGAGTAGTCTTTCGAAGATGGTATGTGACAGTGGCGAATCCCGAATTCACGTGAGGGAGAGGGGGAGCAGGTGCAATAGACCAAAGAGATTTTAGATATTTTCCCGCTAAGTTAATTTTTTAAGTATAAATTTATCATATTTTCCCTTATCTTTCTAAGTTTTATCATGGAGTATGACACCGATAGCCCCCAAAATAAATATTTCTTAATAAATTTTATTTGTTCGAAATCCAATCGAACCTTTTCTGAGATATATTGTTGAAATAATGCTATAAAGAAATTGAGTATTTCCTCCTGACATCCCCTGCCCACGCTATCTGGATTCGCCACTGTGTGTATGAATAAGTGCCATATAGTGCGAGCAATGATGAAGCACTTTAAACATCATGGAAGGTTTTCTGTAGTGAACCGGAAGTTGCACCAATAAATTAGGAAAGGAAATGTAATGTTATTTGATTTTGTTATGTAAATACTCAAAGTACAGTTTATTGTTTTATCAAATTGTGATATTTAATATGCCAAAAGTTTCTCGTTTCGAAACTTGTACCTAATTATAATAAAAAAATTGTTTAAGTAATGAAAAATCCAGTTTACTTTGAGTGGTGACTACTAGTGCATAAACCTGGCGACCACTGGAGTTGTCCAATTTTCAAGTAATGAATTCAAGGTGTTAAAAAAATATATATAATTCTCTAAACTGGTTCAGTAGTTTGAACCTTTCAATATACGATCGTTTAGAGACAGGTACGGTGTATTTTATGCACGTAGCAGCAGAATCAAAATAGAGTAACCAAACTCGGTATACGCCAAAAAGACGAATTTTTTTCTTAAAATGGCGACTACTAGTACAGTTAACCTAATATATATATAAAGAAGATTATATCAATTTTTAAAGCGTACTTTTCTAAACACAATACATACAGAGATTGTACGTTTTTTATGTAATTCGAGTGAAAATGTAGTTATTATAACTATATACGTATTGATGATCCAACATAGGAATTCTACACTGGGTCATTTCGACGTAACAAAAAAAAAGGGAGCTTGCTAGTTAATTATCGGCTGCTCCTCAAGGGTTAACACGTAAGCAGAAAATTAGGCTATACTGAAGAGGTAGAAGTGCCGTATCATTTAAAACTTTTAGAATGAACTTCAACATTAAAAAAATATATATACTCGCACGTAGTACCTCTTTGGAGAAGTTACACTTGAAATAGGTGCAGGTTATGTGCATGGTTGATAAGAACTCTCAATGTACTTCCCACGCAATATCTGCATCGTTGCCAACTGCACTATTATTACAGGAACAAGAATAAAAATCCTAGTGAATATGTGAATGGACGAGACGCGTTAATTGTCTCAAACATGGAGCAATAAAAAATGAACGACAACGAAGTCCTACCTAAATCTTATCCCACGAACAGTTTTCTATCCGTACTTTCTTATCACTTTCATTGCTATTCTGCTTATAGAAGCAGACCCTTTAAAGGAAGTTTAGCCCTGTCTGAAGCCGCATAAGAAACACGTTGGAGCAAAGCAAAGTAGATCCAGTCTAATACATTTATGCATACTTTGTTTCGCTTCACTATGTTGATTTGGTATGCTCTCCACCATTTGAATACATGGATCTAGAATGGCATCACATGACTTCACTTTGCCCCATTTCAACTTGACTTTTCAGTGTGCGGTTACCCATACTAGAAACAGTTGCAGAATTTTTACTCATTACCGATAGTTGAAAATTTGTAAATATAAAGGGCTAAGTAATTAAACAGAATCTAAGATCGTTGATTTGCCGTGTTTTATGTAACACCCTCCATATTATATATAACGAACAACCTAATTGATCATTTTCAAGTACACTGGTAGTCAAAAATAAAGGAACAAATGCATATCAAGCTGCAGAAAAAAAATCAACAAATGTGGGCACTCAAATTTTACTTATAACTGAATAAGTACTTAATACATCATAAAGTGACGGAAACAAACAAATCAAGGGACACTGGGACACGTTTAGAGACAAAACAATGTTTCACTAACCTGACCAACGAAGTGTTCGATCCTGAGCATGCACAAAAAGTTCGCCGCCTGACACAAAACATAGGTCATATGATCAGAGTCTCAAAGCACCGCCACATTATTAATAATGGTATCGACCAACTCCATTGATACCTACACCCATTGTTTGTGGAAAGCCCTTTGAGATCTTCCTGCTTCCGAGGTAGGAGGCAGGGTCAACCACGATTAGATGTGGTTCTCCACATGTACTCGATAAGATTAACGTCCAAAGATCATGCTGGTCACGCTAGTCTTCAGATGTGGCGCTCCCCAATTACTGGCCTCTGTGCATTATTGTTTTGGAAATTGAGCCCCTCACTTCTTTTGTGTGCATAAGGTTTAACAAGACTATCCCTATATATCCCTTTCAATTGTCATGGTTCCACGCGGAGCACCTATAATTCTGCACGTCCTACAAGTGAGATGCCAGCCGAAACAAGCACACCTGAACCTCTATATCTCTCTCTTTGAACGATGTTACGTATCCCTACTTCTCGTCAGATTGGATTTCGTCGAGAATCACTGTCCATATTAAAGCAGCATCCATCAGTGAAGAGTACTGACTGCCACTGATCACGCGTGCAAATTACATGTGTTCTTGCACAATCTAAACCCACAATTTTATACGTGGGTAAGTGGAACACACAACACTGATCTCCTGACACACCACTCACCTTCGTGCAGCCGTTTGAGAACTGTATTTGTTGATAAGGTCTTCTGAAGGCCGCAACAACATCTGTACACCCTTGCGATATGTGGCGGACCTGTTTGTTCGACGAAACAACCATATTTGTCGGTCATCAATGACCGACGTTACAAGCGATCAGCCTTCACTACACCTTCGCAAGGAAATTGGGTTATCTGGAAGGAATTCAATAGCCTGCTGGCCACCCACGGACGGACATCGAGCTACATGTCACATCGGCCACACTGCCCTGCGCCTAATCTCGCGATGGAACGCTCCGTCAACTCTCCGACACGATTCACCTACAGAACCGGCATTCCCTAACTGGTCTCCGTACGTTACACGCATTCGTCTCTTACTTTGGCTTCTTGAAGAAACAGAATCATAGTGCAATTTCCTCGAATTACGCACATCCTATATCTCACTGACAATGTTGGATGCTGAAGAACAGAATGCAAACAAAATTCATCGAAAAATGTGTGTTATGGACTAAGAGTGAAGGTTTCGTAAAGCAATCGTTTCGGAAATTTGGAAAAGGGTGAACCGATGTCCATGACGAGGCTTATTAACACACAGACGAAAACTTTCTTCGAGAAGAGAATTCGAAAATCCATGCATTGTTAGGAACAGAGCAAGTATGTGGATGAGATTACGTGAAGAAGAAGCATACGTAACTTTTTTAGTTATATATTTTTATTTCTTTATAATTCATCGATTCTTGAATAAATAGCCCTTGTGTTATAGCAATAGATGGAATAACATCTAAATTTGTCTAATTATATTCTATTTACATTATTACATAATATCTGATTTTGTTATGTTCAACATAATTGAAAACTTTCTGCTGAATAAATCACACACACACATATTATATATAGTATTTATATATACGAGCTTATAGGTCCTATATACGAAAATCCATTTTTGCAAACAACAGTCTATTTGATTCCTTTTGTTGAAGTGCCATAGTTGGCAACAGCGGAATACTAACAGGCAGATATGCAAATAGGTTGTAGTTAGTTTCTCTCCCCTTGTGACTTCCCTGCTCTTTAAAATCTTGGAACTTCTTATTAGAAGTCTCTTGGTCACATTATATTCTACTCTCAGCTGTACAACCCTTGACTTTGAATCAGAACTCAGCATCCCTCTCCCTTTCTCTTACTTCCTTCTTGTACCCTCCATGTATATGAGTCCATTTGCATGTTAAATTCCGACAGCTGCGGCAACTGAGAGCGCAAGTATTGCCTCCACTTTAACCATTTTCGTAGCCTGCAACACCAATACCTGTCGCAGCTCCAGTAATGAAGAAATGAGTTATCTAAGATCTCAAGAGGAAGGTAGAGGCTGAAGGTAAAAGACAAGCAGTTGGAATTTTCCTCTAAAGACATAGAAACTTAATGTGAGGGGAAGAAGGCTGTGTGTGTGATAAAGTACATATATGCTTCGTACTCAAGTACTTAAATTCTTAACCAACGTTTTAAAGGAAACCAGGCAATAATATTACAAAATTACAAACACTTGTTCGTTATAGATGAAAAACAGCAAGTTCAACGACTGCAATCACCTTTACTTACACAGTACCATTACCAGAAACTACACGCTTGAGGTGAGTTAATCGTTCAAAAACCGGGAATCGATAACGGGAAACCAAAACTAATATTCTGCTCTCTCTCCCTAAATTCCCATTCTATTTGGTTCAAATTCCTGTTTACGTCTTCTCTGAAAAATAGCATTTTCGATTTTTCTTTCAAAGAAAAGTAAAAATTCTACATTTCAAATAGAATTTTAAACAAAGTTATGAGCAAAGCCAACGTTGAGAAGCAAAATTAATCAAAATTTCGGTGTGAAAAAGTACTGATATTTCTTTCAAAAAACGGAAATCAATAGCAACAATAAACCTTAAGTATTAACTTCACAAAAATGATTCTGAATATATGATGATGGATAATAATTAAGTCTTAGTTTGTGTACAGAATCCACTGATTTCTTTAAGAAAGCACAAAACTACTTTTTCAGAGTTAATAAGGAATTTTCCTGGTACAATAAAGAAGATATAATAAACGATCATCGCATTAATGTAAATTATTAAAATTTAAGAAGTATACTTCGAAATGATTATCAGTTCTCATATCGAGACAGAAATTTCAGTAATAAGTTTATTTTTCTCCATTCAGTTCGTTTTTAATGACTGTCTAAGGTTACTGTATTAAGTAATTCGAGAGCATGCTGGTTTTCCATTTCCATGGTAACTCGAAGAAAACTTGAACCATCTCCACCGCTAACGTATAGCAGATTTGAAGGGGAAAAGCCTAAATGCAAATGCAGAAAGAGCAGTTTCACAGATATCTTATACTTGAAGTTTCAGTATGCTTTGAGAAGCATTGAAAGTAACTTTACGTAGCTTGAATGTGTCAATGTTGGGCCAAGAGCCAATATATGCAAATGCCTGCGTATTGATACATCTCTTAAAATTTCCTTTTAAAGTTCTGAAGTTTCTTTAACGTTTTAAACTGTAGACATCATCAGAAACAATAAATTCACAAGAATAGAAGTTTAAAAATGAAGGAAGACAATTTGTTTACAAAAGTATCCAAATGGTGGCAAAGGCCCAGTATTGGATTATGGATACAGGGCACATACGTAAATCGAAAGGTAATTTTTCATCTTTGGTAAAAATACCGTAAGTGGTGGAAGCAAGATCTCTTTATTTGTGTGAATTTTTTGTGTGTGTCAGCGCTTCAGACACAGTCGTAATACGAGTGACGCTCCCAGTCTTTGTTTTAAAAATAGTCCATATCATCCTTTTCAGATGTACACTCAAAAAAATATTGGTGTTAATTGCCACCCCAAAAGTAGTAATAGAACACCTCTACCTCTACACTAATCCAGTGTTAATTAACACCATTCGGAGTGTACAACATAGTTTCTGGTGTTGACAAACATCTCTACCGGTATTTAGAAACACCGTTAGGAGTGTTACTCAACACCATTGAAGGTGTTCCCTAACACTTCTAGCCGTGCACTTTAACACGGGTAAAGATGTTTCTGAATATCGGTAGTGTCTGTCAACTCCTGAAACTGTGTTGGACACCCCGGATGGTGTTAATTAACACTGGATTAGTGTAGAGGTAGAGTCTATTAATCCTTTAGGGTGTCAATTTTCTGAGTGTACAAAAAATCCGCAAAACAATCACACTAGTAATTGAACTGCCAAAATTTCCATAATTCTAATTAAAGACGCTACCCCAAGTACAGGAAAATACAAATGAACTACCACATAAAGACCTAAAGAATAAAACAAGACGGACCAGCCTAACACACCAACGAAACATCATTACGTGAAGAAAATGCGCGTCGTTGAGAACACATCAAACATCAACGCCCATAACAAATGGAATGACCTGTCAAAGCTGCTGAAATGTTTAACCTTAAGAAACCTACTACGTTAGTTGATGAAAGGTTTACATATGCTTCTAAAATATCGCTAACTCTTTGATAAAACAAGTAAAAATCATAGAAATGCTCAATCATAGATCAATTACGATAAGTAATTACCATATTAAAAAAAGAATACTGGCTTGGAATAGTGTACTTTGCGGCAATTGCATGGCGGTTTACTATGTTCAAGATCTTTACACAGTATTAATCATGGTCAAGAAACCACAGGAGATTTCGGTCATCAATCCAACATAGCATTCAAAGAAGTCCAATTTCAAGAAAGATGTGTATCTCCTCAACTATGCCACGACATGAAGCCAGAAGATATGGGGCCCCAACAGGAAGTATCCACTTAGAAACACACCAAGAAAACTACTAGGCTAGGCTGGTACGAGTTGCATTTAGCTTTCTTGGAGTTACAGTATTACGTGCGAAGTTGTGTGTCCATGATGAAAAAATAAGAATTATGCAGTTACCGGACGTGAAACAAGTGTTTCTTTTCAGGTGAATAGCAGACAATCTTGTGTTCATGATGGATGAATACGTATACTTACTGGCAAGCCTGTTCTAAAGATACTGGCTTTGACGCGAGGTACTTTTCCCATTAATTCAAATACTTCTTAATTCGTAGGTGCGTCCCCTAAAAGACTATTAAGAATATCGTTGAACTTTTCTATGAACTAACAACTAACAAAATATTTATTTAATTTACTCAGTACACTCCTTACAAGATTTTTAGAATTCCATATTCTCACCATGATTTCTTGACTCATAAAAATTGCGAGTGCGGTACGAGTCCAATTCGTTGTTTTACTGTATTTGGTCACTTGTTTCGTTTGTGCCAGTCTCCCACCTTTGTATATCTAGTCCCAAAGATATGTTATAATCTAAAATTAAACAAGAACACAGTACCAGTCAGAGCGTTGCAAAGTTATTGTATTTGATCTATTGAATATTTGGTTCAACGTGCGATGCTCATTGGACACTTCCAGTTATATATATATATATA
>JAGDQP010019465.1:11692-22148 GCA_022664845.1 Lepisma saccharinum
TTAAACATTACAGGTTGTAAATGCTATATTTTTAATGTATATGTATATTATGTAAATGGCCTTTAAACATATGCAAATTACCAAAAGATAGATTAAATGTATTTATTGTTAAACACGCATGAGTATGCATAGAAGTAAGGATGATTATCCTTGAAATACAAAACATATGTAACTATCCTCGAGTTACATGTCTTCCGATATCTACGTGATATACAATAAGACGTATGGTGTCTCGTACTCGGTACACATAACTTCCTATATTTATACACAAGAATAGGCTGATGAGATGTATTCATACATATACTATCGACAGTTAATAAATCTTCCGTATCGAGAGCATAACGCCATAGCACATGTGTACAAACATCTTGACGACGGCTTGTTTACCGACAAAACTACAAAAGGATAGATGCGCATCGAATAACAATAATCCGAAACGGAAAGAGATCAAACAACAATCACGACCGCGGTTGAACATGCGATAATAACAAAGAGCAGATGAAAAAGGAATTAAGATACAAAGAATATAAATACAAGATGTTAGACTAACAGGCCCAATTCTACCCTACGGCAGTAAAGTGGAAAGAAATATATTTCAACTTAAGTCGAGTTTTAGAGCTTATTCGTTGCATTTTTAGTCCCTTTTGCTCACATATTTTAGCTATCTTTAGCGGGTACAAACTATGATAGCTATTTTGTATAAACTATTCAGTAATTATTGTCTTCGGTCCATGTCAATAACACACGTGCAATGCTTTTTGTTTAAAAAAAATCAACAAACATCCATTCACCAGCCGGGATTCGAATCTGTACCCTCGCGGACAGCGACCCAACACCATAGTCCACACTATTTTCGAAGTCGGTCGTAAATCCGCTCTCTACTAATAACGTACACACTGAATTCCCTACTAATATTGCGCAAAGTCTCATGACTTTAATTAACAAAGGAAAAAAAAGTACAAACACAACTTGTTTGAGTAAAATTTGTTCTAAAGATGAAAGAAAGAAACAAACATTCAGGCTGTGATAATTTTGAGTATCCGTAAGACATCCTACGTCACCGTTTATAATCACTATACGTATTTTTCACTTCTCTCAGCAGTACTTTTCACCCTGTCTCTTAGTTCGTTATTATTTATCTCCATGTTACAGCTCCGCAGGGAGAAAACGATAAAAGTAGACGAAATACCCCTCATTTAACTTTCAAAACAACTCCCCACTTCAGACTCTCCACGTCACCTATCTTCTCTCGCCCTTTTTCCAACGAAAACACTTTCAGTTAATGATTCTGCACGGTCTCTCTCGATTCCTTCTTTCATCTCACTTTCATGTTGTTCTATTTTCTATACTTCCTTCCTTTCTCCACCTCCTTTTCTAATTTTCGTTCTGATTTTGTTTTTCCAAAGAAAGAAATACTATCGCTGTGACACTCTGTCCTCCTCTTACCCAGTTTTTTCTTGTTTTCTCCTTCTTTATTCATTCTCCTTCTATTCATTGGTAGAGGAAGAGAAAGTGTATATCTACAGAAAAGAAGAAAAGCGTGACGGCTGATGTTTTCTACTTGACATCGCTGCTTTATTTCTAACGTCATTTTCACCGGGAAGCTACTTAACACGGAGAGTCTACGCGAAAAAAAACTGTTTTCTATTTTTTCTGTTCTTTCCTTCTCATCGCTTGCTTTTCTCTCCCCATTCCCGTGTTTCTCTGAAAATGAAATATCTGCTTCTTTATTCTGGCATATTTCATTCTTAAATCTCCTTAAATTCCCGCTTTGTCCGTCCGCTATGTTCAACTCGAGAACTACTAGGGCTAAGGAAGTAGTTCAAGTGTCCTTGGAAAGGTCTCGGCAAGATTAGATCAAAGCCGCATTGACCATGACTGACTGACTGTCTGTCTGTCTGTCCAGAAATTTCAACATAAACTACTAATTCAGGAAATATTTGGAGTTGCGAACGTGATTGAGGCTTTGTTGGAAAGGTCTCAGCGAGACAAGGCCAAGGCCGGTCAGATCAAGGTACGTGTGTCTATCCTTCCGTCCGTCGACAAATATCAACTCAAGGAATACTAGGGCTATGAAGGTGGTTGGGGTGTGGAAAAAATCTAATTAAAATGCAAAAAGAGGGGCACATTAACGCTGCTTTTCATGTTTCCACACAGTTTCTTTTATTTTTGAGAATTATGGAAAGACAATATTACAATTTTGGAAAGTAGACTTCATGGCGCTTGTGGAACTCTGTCATATGAACTTAAAACTGTTTTTAAGTATTCCATTCTAGGCGAGATATTTGACCCCCAGGGAATTTGTTCTATTAGAGGCATGGAGCATTCTTTCCAAAATTGTACATTGTCTTTCATCTTTCCATAATTCTCAAAAATAATTTTAAAAAAAGTTTGAGGGGAAGCATGAAAAGGCGCGTTAATGTGAAAAATTAGAAACTTGATAGAACGAAGATATTTATTACCCAGATTCCATTCAATTTCAAAGTTAGTTTCAGAATGATGTTTTGAGTAGGGTTTAATCCATTCTACGTGCTGACTTACTTGCAAAAACCTAATAGAATACGAATCGCTAGCTATTTAAAATACATAAAATTTTCATTATTTAAGGTCTTGGAACTTGTGTCACCTCGACATTCTGTAAAACAAAGTATATAGAAAGTGCTAAAATAGTATTTTCACTAGTGTTTGTGCTCAAATAATGCAATAAAAGTGTTAATATAGGGGGAGGGGGGGGGAGGTAACTGAAAACAATGAATGTTCATTGATTTCGGTTATCTATTTTTTGCTCCAACTTGTACGGTCGTATGTCATGGTTAAAAAATGATAGGATGAACGGCATATTCATCTGAAGGAACTTCCAGTTCATCTCCAGAACTATTTGTTTTCATTTTTCAGTATCTCGCAAAAGGTGGCCTAAAATTTTAATAAGTATGTAGCCTATATTATAGTACAGAGATAATTCAAAATAGCCAGTTAGCGATCGTTTGCGAGCCGTGTGGATATTCAGTTGGACAATTAGGTTGCATATTTTGTCGATACACGAATAATACGCAAAACAGATAACCATGTTTTATGAAGAGTTCATTTTAATTCCAATTCTCACTTCCTTAATGTCCGCATGCAATTTTTCTACACTTATATTAACAGACAATGGCCTATGAAGATTTTGCAAAGTTCGAAAAAAGTTACTACACAGGTTCGCAACAATGAACTAACATTTACTGAAAATTTAAATCTCACTTCATTTGTTCATAATTTTATGTAATTTGCTTCAGTGTTGCAAACTCGAACTTATTGAAACTGAACAAATTTCCATCGGTCATTTTGCACGAACCTGTCTGTACCATGTTTGCCAAAAATTTCACAAAAAGAATGCATACATGAATAAAGAAAATGAGTTTATTGTTCACAGAGCAAATTTTATCTTCCCGAGTTACAAGTAATTATTTCAACTTTGAAATTTAAACTGCGTTTGATTGCTTTAACTTGCAAACTAAATAATATTCCATAACTTTCTTTGCATGACATACTTGTAACAGAGAACCGTCAAACATCACCAGGCAACGCCAAATAATGTGATATAGAACTTTTCTCTTTCTCCTAAAAGGATCCTTTCGCACTGCTTCCACTTTGCCACTAACAAGGTGTCTGATAGATGGTAGCTCAAGACAGGTCAGGTCGAGACAGGGCACGTGGGATGAGTCATTAATCAACAGTGAGTGTTAGGCGGAGGAGAGGCAAAGAGAAGATCGACTTGGTTTCCACCCTGTATCTATGAGAGCAAGTTCAGAGAGCCCCACCCGCCACTGTATTCGATACACGAGACAGAGAATAATGTCTTCCCTGGAAGAGCATGGTCATTTGAAAATATATTAGAAGCAAGCCATTGGCCGTAACTAATTTGTCTCTTTCTTTCTGACTGATTTAAAGTACAGAAAATTTAAGAATTTTGGTTTAACTATAGCAGCAATTTGTTCATTATTAAGGTGAAAGACTGTGATGTAGAGGTTACAAATATAAGAAATTTGTTTCTACGATGCAGACCACATATTGATGAACGGCTGCTTTGAAACATGATCTCAGAGCAAGGTGAAAGATGTTTGCCATTGTCTTTCATGGGATGCATAAGACATTAATGTCCAAGAGGATGTCACTTTCAGCTTTGAACTGGGTTCGAACAGCTT
The DNA here is from genome assembly GCA_022664845.1 of Lepisma saccharinum. Lineage (NCBI taxonomy): Eukaryota > Metazoa > Arthropoda > Insecta > Zygentoma > Lepismatidae > Lepisma > Lepisma saccharinum. The sequence goes on from JAGDQP010019465.1 coordinate 15,877, forward strand.
GTCCTTAACGAAGATTGAACCCGGGACTCAATAAGTACACTGCAACAACAATCACCACTCCTCCACCGGAAGAAAGGAAGCTCACCTTTCTTCACCACCTCTCTTCACAACAACCACCTTTCTTCACATTGTCTCATCGAGCAATGATTAGTGCCTAGCAGGGTTGCAGAAAATCATTTTTTTTGTTTTCAAAAAAAATATTTTTTTTTGATTTTTAATTTATTAAAATAACTTGGGACACTGAAAAAAGCTACTAAGTTAGTTTTTCCTTTCCAAATACCTTAACGAGTAAATACTAAAGTAAAATTCACGAATAATTGGTGTTCGCTGCGGAAGATAGCCAATAAAATGGACAATTAAAACAACTTATAATAATTTTCAAAAGGAAGGAAGATATGGCGTTACTTAGCCTACTTTTGGTACATTTTACAAAGAAAGTTAACGTGTAGGAAACTTCTACATTACTTTCGTCGATATACGATGAATGGTTTCAGAGGGTATACACCGTAATTAAGTTCGAAAAAAACAATATACAATGTTTACATGTATCGGCTTTCCTTCTAAAATAACGTCTGTGTCTTCCTCTCTTCCTAAGCAATTGCAAATTTTATAATTGCAATTGTCTCTTTTCTCTTGTCTCATAGCTCTCTAACGAAATATTCTAGGATTTAAGTTTACGAAGATAATTTTTAGTTCATTTAACTTAGTTTTCAGCTTTCAAAATTGCACTATCGATTTGAGAACACCCCATGACAATATTCCATAAAGTATGAGAGCTATTTTGGAACCGCGGTCGTTCAGTGGTAGAGCGCTCACCTTTGGTCCGTGGAGTCCCCGACTCGATCCCTGCTAGTGCCGTCTGGGCTTTGCGGTGATCAAAAACCGTGTGTTCGAATTTTCTCAGGGTTCTCTCGTTTGCTCCCACTTTTTTCATTCCACCAATTCTCCCATCATCATGCATTCGGTCTGATCCAAAGTTGCTCAAAGGTCATAGATAAAATTCAACTCAATGAGAGCTATTTAATGTAGTCAAATCAATAGAACAGGACACGCAGCTTTGCATTTTCAGCCTTCAGTATACACATAGGTAAACTTTATAATTTCCATGGAGTATAAATTGCTTCTGAGCAATTTGTGAAGAAAACAAATAATCTGATACGAATACATAAAGCAGGTAACGTTACGAAATAACAATTTTTGTTTAAACAAAAACTGGATATTCTGTTTTCTGTGTGTTCGTTTTCGTATGTATTACAGAAATAAACATATTTGTAATACAAACTGTAAACTTGTAATGTGAACTGGGTTCCTAGGTTCTCTTCTAAAATTTCGCCAATCAAAATGAACCAATCAAATAGTTCGTTAAAAGGTTAGGTCGATCACTTTGGTTTTGGTTTACATCATAGAAGCATATCAACACGTAAGGACTAAAGGGTAAATTTCAAGCTTACATATGATTCAAATCACAGAATAATTAAAATACTGTACTTTATTTTTACAATTTTAATTTAAAAAATCTATTTTTGATTTAAATCATTGATTTAAAAACCATCTGATATAAATCACTTTGATTTAAATCAATCAACCCTGCAGTGCCTAGAAAATGAACAAACCTCTAACGGGAATGTATAAGTAGAGATCGGATCTTTATGGCATTTTTAATATTGTTTTTATTGGTCATATAAATACATATTTTTTACTATATTTTAACTTGAAGATCATTTTTAATACTTCAGCACATATCGTAAAAAAATATTATTCCTGTACTGCTAATGTAAAGAAAACTGATTTGCGCTCCATTTCTTTTATTTACCTTAAAATATATTGCGATTAACTGAAAGGAGTGAACAGGATGTAACCAAGAACGTGCTGTGAAACAAAGCATATGGGCAACAACTTATTTCAATGGTTAAACATTATCTAAATAAGAGAATAATTACTTGTCCATGCAAACAGCTCGTTCCATCTTGAAAAAATTTTGGACAGTGATAATGGTCATCATATCATATAACAGTCTTTTAGCCAATTAAATTGAAAATCGGACAAGACCGGAATGTTAACCGAAAAACGACAAGAGAGTTTACATTCATAAACTACCTCATGGCAAAATTAAATGCGTATGTGGTCGATAGATGGCAGGCTAAACAACATTCAAGAAATAATTCACTACCCTTCACAGACATACTGTGGGTGAAGATATAGAAGCTCATTTCATTAAAAAGTAGTCTAATTAGGTTTACTAAAGAGAGTTTCTCCATTCGTATTTAAACGTTAAATTTGATTACGATGTAATATCGTCTAGTTGTATTAGCTCTGTTTCCGTTTAAGGTTAATGTAAAGCCAAGGTCTCCAACAAAAGATGGCAGCACCATCTCCGTATATGTATAGTGTATTTTTATCGTTGCACGAAATTTTTCAATGCTGTTCGTACAAAATCAAGCCTAGAGTGTGCAAACTTTCAGGGAAGAAAGTTCATAACCAATTCAAGAGTTCTATCTGTGCCGACGTTTTATTTTCTTTCTTGTTTATTGTTGAAAGAGCTTCATTGTTGTTAGGGATATGCAAACCTATAGCAATGAAGCTCTTTCAACAATTAACAAGAAATAAAATAAAAAATCGGCACGGGTAAAGCTCTTGAATTGGTTATGATCTTTCTTCCCTGAGAGTTTGAACTCTCTAGGCTTGAATTTGTAGGAGCAGCATTGAAATTTCATGCAACGATAAAAATACATTAGACATATACGAAGATAGTGCTGCTATCTGTTATTATATATCTTGGCTTTACATTAACCTTAAGATAAAATGGATGATCGTCTCGTGAGCTTTCCGCAGTGGCGAACAAAGTTTCCTTTCCAAATTTATTTATGCATACCTAGTGTTGTCCGCCTTTGTTGTATGACAATTTATTTTAGATCACATTTTCAGTTTTTCAATGTATGCATATTTCTCAATTTTTTAAATCATACAAATTTAAACAATTCTCACAAGTATTACGTTGAAACAAAAAAAGAAAGGAAAAAAGCAACGAAAATATAAAGTTTAACCTAACAATTATATACACTTAAAAATTCAGTTTAAATTTCCTGTAATAATACCCGAATTATTCCTGCTTTTTCTCCGTAACCGTATTTTACAGTGAAAATACATGAATCTAGGAATAGCCTCTATATAAATTTGTTATAAATACGGTTGGTTCCTGAACTTTTACGGTAAAAACTTGGCGTCCCTGATTGCCAGTAATTTCACCGTAACTTTCCGTTTTTTTAAAAAAAGAGTGTACTCGAAAGTTTATTCGTAAACATAAAAGAAAACAACATGAAACACACACTGCGAAACACAGTCACGTAAACAAAAGCTTTTTACACTGAGAAAGAAACCTAAGTATAATTAATGTTTTATGTTTAAATAATGTAATTAGAAGATCTACAGTATTATAAGATTAACCATTTAAAAGTACATATGAAGTGTGTCTGGAGAAAACAAGGTAGTCTATATCACAAAACAGGTTTATTGAGAAAATTAAGTTCAAATTACTTCATCGCTTAATGTTTAAAAGACTCAACAAATGTGTAATATTGTCTCCTGTCGTAATTAATTTTTTTCCTTAGTTCCTTGACAGTTTAGTTCCAATTTTCCCGAATAGAATGAGCTATACAGCACAAATTATTAGAAATGGACATCCTCGGTTTTCCCCCGATACCCTTCATATGTTTGCTGAAGATAGTCGTATTTTAAAAATAGTAACTACACATGTTTCCGTACAGTTGTTAAATGCATTCATCCAGTTAAAGTTCTAATAGTATATTAATTTTCTCCAGCAGCATAAATGATTGTATGCTCAAGTCAAGTCATAGAAAAATATTTAAACAGGAAAACGTAGTCTAAAAATGCACAATGTGTCTATAATAAACTAAAATACATCACGAGCTGAACAAAATTTGAATAAGAAATCTTTAAATATCTTCAACGGAATTCAGTGGTATTTGAAAATGAACGAACTCCTTGATAACCATTGTCAGTTGAATTTTTACAATAGAGATCACTCAAAGCTCGATTGTTAATTTACTTCTAGCACGGTTGAATTATCTTGAGGAGTTTTACAACTTTATACGTCGTGAAACCCTTAATATGGTTCCCAAAAGAAGTGGCAGTAACAATATAACTCGCTGGCAACACCTAGCAACCAGACAACAACTGCGCAATAATGATCAACTCTATAAGCATAGCAGCATTAAATTTGTGTTAATTGTTGGTTTGTGGCGTGTTGTACGTACAAATTCGTGCAAAGTTACTTCCTTTAAATCCTACAGTCTTTTTTTGTGGTGTAAAAAGGAGTTGTGAATAAAGAAAAGATCAACGACATGCAGTAAGATTTTGTGGGCGGTTTGGAAAATGTTAATTCCGATGCTATTAATTTCAAGTACCTACTACATCGATGTGTTGCGAAAACAAAGAATATATATGCAGAAGATAAAAAAGGTATTTTTAATACAATTTATTAAGTTTTATGATAATGTCATGCTACATATGATACACATTTCTTTGCTGGAACAAAATAATAATATTTGTATTCTGTAACCTCCGTACAGCCAAGATCTCGCCCCCTGTTAATTGTGAAATTTTCCCCTACTCAAATAGAGTCTCAAAGCACAAAATATTCTGCATTGATAGTGGAACTCCATGCTATGCGGGGTGCACTGAAAGTGCTTCCACATAACGAGTTCCAGCATATCTACGAAAAGTGGCAACAACGGTGGTACGGTTGCGTCCAAACCAGTGGGTCAATATTTTTTTTTACATAAAATGATGCTATTTTTATATAAATAATCTGATGTTTGATACAGTTATTCTCAGTAGCTTTGAGACGCTCCTTGTACATTATACGGCTCGTTAGATTGAAGTATCCAGACAACTAATGCTCTTTTCAAATTTTTATAACAGTAAAGAACTAGGTAATAAATACTTGGCAATTTTGGATTAACATGGTTCTTACGGTAAAGAAGTTCCGCGGCTTTTACGCCAAAAATTTGGCTACAGTACTAGAAATATCTGTCGATAACTAACATCTTTTCTACCAGAAATTGGTCAAGATTGTGGAAGTACTGAACAGTAGATTAACACTGTATAGTCAAATATCCCCGAAAGTCGAAACAGAGTAGTCCTGTACATAATTGCAAGCAGTAGGCTAATGCAATAATACAAGTAATGACATACAGAATGTGAACTACACAGTCAATTCCATTATCTACAATCAAACACGCGTTCTCTGTAAAGACAGAGGCAAGCAATCAAATATCCTGGTTAAAATAATTAACAGCGAATCACACTGGTAATGAAAAGTGGATACAGATAGTCTCTAAAGTAGCTTTAATAACAGTTTGCACAAACAAAAATAAAAACTCATAGAAAGATGTACCAAAAATTCAACGATATTTAACCAGCCACAACAGAAAATAAGCTTTTAGAAATATAAATTTCACACTGAAGTAAAAATACTCACGTACTCGTAGATACTATTATTGATCTTGTTTCGTTCCCCAAAACTTACCTGTAAAGAGAAGATTTAAAGATTAGACAACGTAGAGAGCATTGATTTTATGATGCAGTATATCGAGAGTTTACAACCATAACTGGTTATGTACAAAAATATAGTTTTAATTGAGAACAGTTATTTGACTAATGGACAAAAAATATTTTAAACTGTTCTTAATAGGCAACTTAGAATTTGAGCATTAATATTTCTGGCAGACATGGCACAAGAATCAACATGTGCTAGGCATGTTTTCTCAACTTATTTTCAAAAAAGGGGACGGGGTAAACCACTTGTAGTTTTCTACAGCAATAATTTCAAAGTGCAATTCAAAATTCATTAAAACATTAATAATGAAAATGATGAAGTTCAGTGTTTCTCAGTGTACACGAGTACTGAATAAAACTGTAGAACAATCAGTGGTCTCTCGTGGTTGTTGAGAAATACATCGAATACGTAAATAAAATGAAATGTATAATGTATTTATATTTTCGATAAGCTTATATATTGGATAGGTATTTTTAGACTAAAGACGTCACAAAAAGAAATTCTGATACACTAACTAACTAACAGGCGTCGTAATCCGAAAAAATTTAGATACCACTAATGTAGCTTGCATGAAGTAGAAAATAAGATGTATCACATGTAGTATTCATAAGACTTTCGAACTGCATATGTATCTTAGGACCCAGGTTGATCTTGGTTGAATTGTGATTAACGTTCTCCACATACCGTGTCTAGA